>CM076578.1:693215915-693374215 GCA_034641835.2 Pinus albicaulis
CTTATCTCTAATTACAATATTTATCATAAATTTTAGTTCTTTTTTTTTTTTTTTTTCCCTTCAAATCACAATAATCTATTTTTAAGGTCACGACCAAGCTAGACACCAAATTGGTGTATGAGAAACCTTTATGGCTAAAGGAAAACCTCCAAGTTGGGGTATGAGGCCCCCTTATGGCTCAAGAATAACTTTGATTGTTTAACTAATGCCAAACATGTTGCAAGCAAGGTTTAAATCTAGGTAAGAGTAATAACAATTCTTCCACTCAACCACACGAGATAAATCCAATTAACACCCATTACATTTGTTTTATCCCTAAAATCAATATATTCAGTACACTATATTTGTTATAAAAATTAAATAAACTTTATGATGATTATGTTAGTTTGTATTAAATTTTTTACTTATTTAAATAATAAAATATACTCTACATTCACCATATAGTAATTACTACCAATTCAACTAATTTTGATCTACTCAATTAATAAATAAATTACATTATCAATAACATAATTTATTATTTTTAGTTTTTTTTTTCAATGGAAAATATCTTTATATTTCATATGAGGAATATACATGCTTTGATTTATTACAACAACAACAAGGCTTGAAGCCATTACAACAAAGTTCATCACACTGCTTGCAAGAAAGGAACCTAATTGGAGAAGATAACATTCATTCCTCCCTACCATGTGAGATAAACCCAATTGGAAATCTATTATATTTAGCTTATAGTCTCTCATGTCCTTTTTATTTGCATATATGTCATACTCTATATATTGTAATTAATTTGTTGAATTTCAAGGATTGAAGATGCAGGGCATCATTCTTGACCCAAGGGGAATTCAAGAAGAGGCCTTTGAATGAGGTTTGGGTAGAGCATCAAACAATCATGTAAATGAAGTGGCCTTATTCCAAGGGTCAAGGCTTCTTGATGAAAGTTAAATCAAAATATTATGTAAGTGAAGATTCAACATTTGTTATTAAATTAATGCTCAGAGTCTCCTTTCCAAGTGATAGCAAGCTTATATATATTATTAAGCAACTAAAAAATAAGTTGCTAGGGTTGAATATTATCATATCTTAAGGGAGCTCAACCAAAAGACAAGCCATTTGGCCAACAAGGTTGACCAAATGGACTATGGCATCTTAAAGGTAAAAAGTGGGGTTTCATCCTCCTTCATACCTTAAGTTAGAACCCAAAGTAATGAATTGGAGTTGCATGAGAAAAAAATAACACATTAACTACAAAAGTAAGTTAACTACGAAACATGATGACCAAGGAGCATTACCTTTATGATACCCTCACATACTTAGTGTTTAATGTGGGAACAAATTCATCAATTGGACTTGGATTTGAGTTTTATTAGAGGTAGTATAGTGGATTTCGCTTTAGTTTTGAAATAGGGCATTTTTTTTTGGTGATTTCTAGCTTTATGGTTTCTTGCTTAGTTTTATTCTAGTATGAATTGGATTCTGAATCTCCTTTGTGGGCATCTAGTTTTCTTACATGTCATCTTAGTTTGAGGTTTTTTTTATTCTAGTTCACTTAGCACTCCTTGATGGTTTTGTTGTTTTGATTTTCTTAGCCCCATTTAGTTCTTTGGCTCTAGTGTAAGTAATTTCATAGTTTAGTGACCTAGAATATATCTCCTACTCCAAAAGCCTTTGATGTCATTTCTTCTATACAAGTTTTAACAAAAGTCAATAGGCTCAATCCCAAATATTGTTTGCCATTAACTTTGTCATCAATTAGCTAAGGGAATGGTTGAAAGGGGACAAATTTCATGTTATGATAGAGTGTTAGCATTGGGTATTGAGAAGGGCTTTTCTTTGTAGGTGTTTTCAGTGACATCAAAATTAACCATGGGCTTCTTGGGAAATTCCCATTGTGCGAGACCACTAAAATTCATGAAATGGTCGATTGAGGAGCCTCTGTGCCATTTGAAGGCATGAGGCACTGAATTCGAGCGCAGAGGCAGAGAAGGACATTCCAAGTGTGCCTGCATGTGATGCGTGGTGTGGCAGGAGGCCAGGTGTAGCAGAGCGCCGGCAAAGATTATCAGCAATTTGAGGTTCCACATCAGGTTGGAGCTGGCATTGCAAGGCCATGTCAGGCTAAGCATGGGAGGAGCTGTCCTTGCCATATCTGGAGATTTCACCCACGTCCGGGGGATATACTTATCATTCTTGTTATATATATATAATTTTTTTTTTTGGATTAATAGGTTATTCTTTTTAATTTTATAAAAACAAATATTTTATAATCATAAAAAATATCTTAAAAATAAGGACTAAGCGCTCTTGCTATTGAATTTGTTATGTTTTCCACACTGAGACAGGTATACAATGGGGTGATAATAAAAATCATTCAAGTGGTTTTTGAACAAGGATTTCTTTTAAGCATATGTACATTTATTATTATACTTGCCGCTAGCAGGTATAACGCATTAGGTGTGCCTTTGATTAGACATTAATTTGTCTATGCCCCGAACTTTTTTTATAGTTTGATTAAAGTTAAATTTTAAATTTTTTTTTTCTTATTATTATTTTTTTAATTTTTTTTTTTTTTTTCTTAGATCTTATTGGTGGATAGTTTTAACTTCTTATTGCAATGGTTGTACGGAAAGATCAGATATCCACACCTTGATGTTACGAAATCTCCACAACATTGATCAAATTTTGATCTGACACAATGGGTTTTCTGTAATGAATTTGCCACCCAAACGTGTCATGGCTATACTCTGTGCACATTGCGTAAGAGGGAAGTCAAAATGTCTGTCTTTGTAGTTCACGTACCAAATCTGCGCATAAATGCCTTCTATGTCAAAGACAATGAGGCTGAAATTTGGCAAGGCATATTTATTAGTTTATATACTTATTATTATACTTGTTACATTAGGTATAATGCATCAAGTTGGCCTGTGATTAGACATTAATTTGTCTACTAACAAATTTTTTTTACAGTTTTTTCTATAGTTAAACTTTAATATTTATTATTATTTATTTATTTAAATTTATTTTTCTCTAATTCTATTGGCTACTAATTTGCACTTCTTATTGCCGATGGTTGTACTGCTGTATGCTGGCGATGTTATCAATACAGACTTTGGATGTCACTGTATGTCAGTTAACGTCAGATTTTCTTGTACTTTGTGGCAATGTTAATATAATTATGCTGGTGACTAAAATGTATATTCACCATTAATTATATTTTCCTATAATATGTGTAAACCATTAATGAAGAAATTACGATCCTCACCAATTTGACGGAGAACGAGTATCGCATATGCACCCATGGATACGTCATCCACCACGCACAATGCTTCTTAAGTTGTGTCATCGAACGTTATCACCGATGGAATCACTGGTTGATTTGCATGTTATATATTATTATACCTGTTTGCCATGTGAAAAAAATTTCAGTTTTTTCATAGTTAAATTTTGATATTTTTTTTATTTAAATTATTATTATTGCCCCCGCCAATAAGCGATCCAAAGCCTCACAGAAGGGCAAAGAGGGGATAAACCTTCGAGCTCACCCTCCATGGGCTTAGGCTCAAGCCTAAGCAAAGACTGCGGCCTGATCAAGATGCTAAGCAAGAGTAAATAAACTGCTCCACAAAGCAAAATAACTCCTTTTTATTATTATTTTTTTTCTCTAATTCTATTAGCTGCTAATTTTCACTTCTTATTGGTGAGATGTTACCAATAAGCAATTCACCTAATCATATCGTATCATTAATAGATATTATTTATTGTAACACTTATTTCTGTGCCACTATTGGCAAGCCCTAATTTTCCTAGACAATTAAAACCCTACCTTTAAAGCCTCGAAGCAACATCTGTCCTAATGCACATGAAACAAGTCCCTCGAACCTTTCAATCAAAAAGTGCTTTTCAAACCTACAGTGATTTTCATATTTCGAGAAATTACCACCCCAAGTTATTTCAAAATTTTGTTGGGTTTAGGAAATGTGTAACCTTAAGGACAACTTCCAATAGGAAATGCCAAAATTCATTTATTTTTAGGTTTTTTCATCGTGAATTAAAATTATAATATTTTATAAAATATTTGTATTAAATTTAATATTAATTTTAATTTTGAATTAATTTTCATTTTTCATAGTGTAAAAGAAAAAAAAATACAATTGACATATTGGATGATTAAATTAAGTAAGATAATATCATTCATATTTATATTTATTAATTATTTTAATTATAAAATTTTAAATTTAAATTAAATTATTTTTTAAATGAATTTATCATTTTTTATTGTCTAAGAAAACAAAAAAACACATGATTAAATTAATTAAGTGTGATAGTATAATTCATATTTTTTTATGAATTATTTTAATTATAAAAGCTTAAAATAAATTATTTTTTTAATAAATTTAATTATAAAAAATTATTAGGAATAGAATTTGTTGAAATGTTAAATAAATTTAATAAAAATAATGATATTTAATACTATGATTTCTTTCTTAGTAATTTGATTAATTGGGATTATGTTAAACAATTATTGAACAATTATTATTTTTCAAAGTGATTCAAATTTTCACCAATCACATGATGAACATTAATGCATTGGCGATTACTATTTAAATTAATTATATTTAAACTAAGCCTCAACTTTATTACAAACCAAATTCTCATAAACATGCTCAAACTCAAATTGCAACATTTCTATATTTACATTAAGCGGCAGGTAATAGCTACTCTATAGCACTTGTTCTTTATGGTGCTAGGTTATGTGGTTAGGTGGGAATGCTTAGTACTTTCCACCAAAGTCTAATTCTCTAATATATATGTTTTACACTTTAAAGTTACTCAAGGGTTATAAGTCAAAGTTTTTGTTTTGTTTTTTTAATGTGTACATTCACTTTTTTTTTTTTTAAACAATGGGAAAACTTATTATAATTTAGTTGTCAAATCAATAGTGACGACAACCATCATTGGTTGTAATTTGTGAATACATACTCACTCATCAATGTTATTCAAGGAAAACCACACCACCTGGAATTACCTGTTGGTGGTCTGTAAGGGGGTAGACTTTCACTCCTACCAAATTATTATGCATTTTGGGTCATTAACTCATTTCCTTACATCTGAGGAAGACAAGATCTTTGCCAAGCAAAAGCAATTTTAGGAAATACTCCAGGGCCAACACTTACTTTATTTACACTGTAAATGATCCAAATTGATAAGCATGTGGAGGATTTTGTAATTCAACATTATGGAACATATCATGGGGGATTAATTGTTTGACTCATATAATTCTCAAGCCATTCACTTGCTTATCTCCCATGAGCATCATTCACTATTATCATGAGCTTGAGTAGTCGACTTGATGCTCACATGAATGGTATTTTTTACAATGCTAGAAACAACTCCAAGTCACTTTTTTGGAATATCAACCATTACTTTAGTAAGATGGTCATGGTGTTTTTTGGAATCCGCCATAGACGTAAGGATAATGATATATGAGGGCTTATATATTAACATAGACTATTCCTTGTAATCAATGTGGGTTAGGAAGTATTTTTAACATAGGAGGGTTTTGGTAGTTGTAAAAAAATTCCAAGATGACATTTATTTGGCCCATTTAGATTTTTTTAATGGGCATGTAGAAATAGTGTGAGAAATAGGTACTAAAGAGAAACACCTATTTAGTATAAGAACCCATTTCTTATGGTAAAAACCTTTTCTTTTAATTATCTGGGAGCATTTTTTTTTCTTATTGTTGTACAAAAGAGTAGAGGCAAACTCTTACTAAGCACGTATACTCACCCCATAACTATTAAAACATTATATTAATAGGAGGTGCATTACCTCTAAATAAAATCCTATTGGTGTAATGATCATGATATATTTGCACTTATATGGCAATATGAACTAATCCTTGTAATGAATGGGGTGTCGAGGGTTGGGTGGGGGAGGCAATGAAATTAGGAATTGAATCAGCTAACATCAATTGTAACCTCTAAGGTTTACATTGCATATCTAAGAATTTATAGAAGGTCAAACATCCTAGTACAATTCTAGCTCAAACACACTTAACCATGGAATCCCCCCCCATAATCTCACTACCCAAGGGGAAATATATTTCATACATTATGTTGGTGTCCAAGTGTGAGTGAATATTCAAACCCTTTCCCACATTAATTATCAATCCGGGTGCGTACATTATTTCAAGGTAACGCGCAAAGTATATGCAGGAGTAATGGCACAATCCAATATTGATCACATATTCAAAAATTGAAACAACCAGAACTACTGTAATAGTAATTAAAGATAAATTGCAAAATTATAAAAGCATTCACAACAATTAAAGAACATACCATAACAACAGTTAAAATACTCAAACAAAAATGCGAAAGCAACAAAAGGAAATAACACAACACTTGATCAGAAGAGTGGGCCCAACTCTCTAACCAGGGCCATGGTAGACTCACATCTTACAGATAGAACGACAAAATGACTTGCATTCAATTCATTAAAAGTCTTCTGTTACAAAACTTGATCTCTTGCACGCTAACCCTCTATGCGTTCTCCCTTCTCTCTGATTTGTGTCCTTTTAAATATACAAACAAAAAATGGAAATAGAATGATTACAAAATCTTAATAAGAAAGATGAGATCGGAAACATCTTTCCATCATGATTTAGCTGGCACAAGTCAAATCTGGAAATTACAATTGGGGCAATTTTGGAAAATGACCACAACATAAAATATACAAATATGTCCTTCGAAGAACCCTGCGTTTCTCTCAATAAAGACCGAATTTTGGAAAAAATTTTGTGGAAAAACTAATTTGGTCTGTTCTACACAAAACCCATATTTCGGATTTTCAGGATTCTTCTCCATTTTCCCAAAACATTCAATGAAATACTGTCTCTTGTTATCCCAACGAATTTCTGAGTTGGAATATTTAATTATCAGCTGAAGATCAAATTTGCAATCTGAAAGAGATCTTGAGGGCTAAAATAGTGAGTGATGTTATAATGAATTCATTAATAAACCATCATTGGAAAAATCATGCACAATAATCATTAATTTATTAAAATAAAGGAGAAAAAATATTATTTATCCAAAAGAGCATAAATAATTATGAAATGAAATTATATAATAAATTATGATAAATAATGTGATAAAATAACATTAGAAATCGATGAAATGGATGTTAAGAAGTGATAATAATAATACAAATTAGTGGCCCAACATCTTCCCCAAACTTAACATGTTGCATGTCTTCATGCAGCCCAATGGCTCAATATTAACCAAGTTGTAATACAATAATCAAAATGTTCACCGTAGCACATGATATTGATGGAAGAGAACGCTTCTTCCTCAAATGCTTCTTTAAAATAATTTTCATGTATACTTTCAACCGTATGTATATGAAGTTGCAACAAAGTATGATACAAGTAAATACAAATTTCATTACAAACCATATTTTGTTGAAATTTATACTATATCAATGCTTCTCCAATCCGAAAATCAAATCAATGTAATGAACAGATTTCAATATATCAGCAAAATGGTTTTAGGAAATAATGCATGATTTTTTTGGAAGTAACAAATTGGTTTATCTTGAAAATTTCTAGGTTTAATGATACATCTTTGTTGTCCAAAGATTAGAAGAATCCAATTGATAGTTTTAAGGATATACCCAAATCAATTTTAGGATCGTATACCTTAAATGAGGAAGAAATGAGAAATCATTCATCATGCATAGTAACCCTTCCCCCATACTGGAGAATTAGCATGCCGTCATGCTACACTAGAAAACAAATTGGGGTGGTTTCTACAATCATGGCTGAAATCTTTGTTTGGTGTATAACAACATGGAATAAGGGAGATTTTGAGAATGAATAATGAGATCGATGGATGATAAAGAATATTAATGGCATGTTCATGATAATGAAAGTAACACTCCCCCAAACTGAAAGATTTTGTCTCTGAAAAATGGGAAGTGGTAAAGAAGGGGAAATAATGGTTGACAAATATGAGTGAATTATGCTCAATGGTTTTTCATGACATTCTCCTAAACTTTTAATAAATCAAAACCTTATTCTATTTTACCTCAAGTTTTACGTCCATAAAAAAAATGTGGAATGACATGTATGGATTGACATTTATTGAAGCTGATGTAGGTTGAGATGATGCTGAAAGTGATGTGGAAGGTGGAAGCCATGCAAGCTGAAAAAAATAATCAAAAAGTGTACCAGGGTTTCCTTCCACCAAACTGATTAGTTTCCCTGTCATCTATAAAAAATCTCATGAGTGTCCTTAATCAATAATTCATCACCTCAATTACCTCATTACATATAAAAGTGACATAATCATATTGTGAATGGCATGGTATAATAATGGATAAGAAGGGAAAATATGCATTCCCTATACCCATAAGCTTTGGTTATTATGAGCATAAAAATTAAGGGAATTAGTTATCTTAGTCTTTGCTTCTCAAGGTCTGTCCAATTACATGGGATTCAAAATCAGAATCAAGCCTCTTAGTGGTGTTGTTAAGATATGAATAAATGGTGACTGATTAGGCAAAACAACTATCTTTGGTTAAATATATGATACTTGTAGAATAAAGGAATGATAGATTAGATGATACAAAATGTCAAATATCAAATATCCTAAAAATTTCATCCCTGACATGTAAAGTAAATATTTATAACTCAACGATAGATATAAACCATAACCACATCATCTAAGAACTCATTAAATATTACCCAATTAACCACGAGTTCTGGAAAACCTTGTATATGCAACAATCAACTTTATCGGAAATTAGCTTTGAGAAAACAAGGTAACCAAGTAGATTATAGTATTAAATTATTTTCTATACCATAGACATAGCCACTGCTGCCAGCAGGAATCCATAGCCTCGACGAAGATGCCTTTTTAACCCATTGAGATGCCAGTGTCCCATTTATTATAAATAAGTACATAGTTGCAAAAAGCCTTTCAATTTACTTAGATGTCAATTGAAGATCATTTTTCTAGCGTGGTAACCAGTTAATAACATTTCCATTCATGGGAGCTAACAAAAGTGAAAAAGTCGGCTCGTGATGAGACCTCTTTTCCTTCATTTTTATGACCGAAGGCCATTACCGTGGCTTGGTGACCATCAATGGTAATGTCACTTTATTATGACCTATGATCATGGTAGGTCAGCTCGTGATGAAAACTCCTATCCTCTAGTTGACCATTTATGTTTAAAATTCAACTATGGTTTTCGTTAATCAATAATATATTACTTAATAGATGGGGTGGCAGATCAACTGCTTAAAAGCTAGGGATGGTGTAAAAATTTATGTAGTAACTATTGTCAACTTTGATAGTTTTTCTTCTAAAAAATCAATAACATTAAAATGACTGCTGATAAGTATATTTTTCATTGTTGAGATTGGGGTTGAGGAACAGTTCATTAGATGATGGCGAAAAGATTTAAATACAATTATGTGGTCATCATCATAAATTTTACAAGATCAGGGATTTGACCAATTAGGAAAGTTCAAAGCTAACATGATGAAATCATATTTGCATAATTATTCCTTAAAAATAAGATTATGTTTATAGATAAACAAAGATAAATTGATTACCCAATCATTATGTCAAAGAGGGCCTAAACCATTAAAAGTATTATTCATTCACCAAAGAGAAAAACAAATCAGAAAGACCTACATATGCTGAATGCAATGTGAAAATTTGCCAAAAACAATAGTTGTGACTGAGGTAACAACAACCATGACTTAGGTAATAACAGGGAAAGGGGAAAAGGAATGATGTTAGGAAGGTGACATGAAGGAGGATTGGTCACTTTACAAAATAATGAGGAATTAAGAGTGAATAATTCATGACAAGACTTACCATAATAATAATCCTTTAAATACAAGACATCCCCCCAAGTAAAGTATGTCTGCCATCAATCATAATTGATCATGTCATAATTAAAATACCAAATAAATCCATAGAGTCAGTCGAGGATGTACCTGGCGACTTACGTTGGCGGAGTAACAACACTGGAGGAGTAACAGCAACAAGTACTTAGAAAAATATCACCATGGAGTAACATCACCGGAGGAGTAACAACATCAGAGGAGTAACAATACCGGACACTTAGAAAATTTCCAGGAGTAACAACATCAGAGGAGTAACAACACTGAAGGAGTAACAACATTGGATACTTCAAAAAAAAAAATCGGAGTAATAGCACCGGAGGAGTAACAACACTGAAGGATTAACAACAGTGACAGTCACAGTAGTGGCAGAGTAACAACAGTGATGGAGTCACAACACCGACAGAGTAACAACATCCAACACTTAGAAAAAATTTCTGGAATAACAGCAGTGATAGATTCATAACGCTGACGGAGTAACAGAAGTGACAGATTCATAGCACCGACGGAGTAACATGAGTGATGGATTCACAACGTCGATGGAGTAACAACAGTGACAGATTCACAACACCGACATAGTAACAACAATGACAGATTCACAACACTAATGGAGTAACCACAGTGATGGATTCATAGCGCCGACGGAGTAACAACAGTGACGGATTCACAACGCCGATGGAGTAACAACAGTGACAGATTCATAGCATCGATGGAGTAACACTAGTGACGGATTCACAGCGTCGACGGAGTAACAACAATGACGGATTCACAACACCGACAGAGTAACAACAGTGAAAAATTCACAACACCGGTGGAGTAACAACAGTGACTAATTCAAAACACCGATGGAGTAAAAACAGTGATGGATTCACAACAATGACAGAGTAACAACAATGATGGATTCACAACGTAGATTCACAACATTGACGGAGTAACAACATCAAGGAGTAGCAACATCGCGGAGTAGCAGCATTCGAGGAGTAACAACGTCCTGAGTAGTAGCATCCGGAGTAAAAACATATGAGGAGTAACAACAACCAAGGAGTAACAGCATTACTGAGTAGCAGCATCCAAGGAGTAACAACATCACGAGTAGCAGCATTCAGAGTAACAACATCCGAGGAGTAACAACATTACAGAGTAGCAACATCCAAGGAGTAACAACATCACGAGTAGCAGCATCCGGAGTAACAACATCACGGAGTAGCAACATACAAGGACTAACAACATCATGAGTAGCAAAATCCGGAGTAACAACATAACGAGTAGCAGCATCAAGAAGTAACAACATCAAGAAACTTAAGAACTCGCTCCTTTTGTTTTGAGAACAAAACAAAAAAAAGTGACTTTGAAGTAAACAATACCTGAAGCATAAAAACATAAGAGAAATCAGAAAATAAACGAATCTTTATTGAAAACAAATAAATAAATAAATAACTTAAGTTACAATGGTTATGAATTTTGTTGCAACAATGTTGTTTGTGAATGGTGAATGAATGGAAAAATGTATTTATTTATTTATTTTGGAAATGACTTGGATCTTCAAATAGAAATCAATTCCCCATTTCTCATGTTATAAATTTGTTAATTGATGAAAAGTATTCATGTTTTTTTCTTCGTGTGAGGAAATGTCTTTGAAAATATTTCATTACCACTGTCTTCAAAATTCACTTGTTTATAAATTGACCTCATTTACTCTCTTGGGACTTGCAAAAAACGAGTGTCTACCTGCAATAAAACATGAAATCATGGAAGAAGAGAGGTGATCAGGCTCTCATAATTCAAGAAATATGAAAAAAAATAAAAAATAGCTACTTTTCAAAACAAATCCACAGAAAAATAAAACAAAATTTATTTGTCACCAATGGGAGAGCAGTGGTCGACCATACTAACCAACAGTGTTTCAATCATAACTTCTTTGTTTTTCGTTCGATTTGAGTGATTCCAAAGCCAAATATTTGAGTGGTTCCAAAGACAAATGAAAGCTAATTCAAAGATATATCACCAATAGAAATAGGTTTTAAAAATTCCATGATATGATATGTCAAATTTACTTAGAACAACCTGCATAACAAAGCCATTTTCAATTTCCCAACTCAGACCAACAATTGATATTTTAAGCATAACGTTTTCGTTTGATGACGGATTGAACTGATTCAAATTGGAAATTAAAGTATATTTATTTATATATCTCCAATAGAAACAAGTTTTTAAGGCATAAATAATTGATGGGTCAAATTCGCTAGTGAACACTCGGAAAAACTGAGTTTCAAGAGCGCTGATTTACGATAAACAATCAATATTTTGGTCATAACTTCCTCATAAGATATCGAAATAAAGTGATTCAAATTGCGTTGTAAACAAGATTCATATGGGAATATATCATAGAAATATTTTTCCAAAATCTAGTCATTTAGGCCTCCAAAAATGGACTGTCCCAACTCTGTTCCTGAGTTGCCTACTAGACATCCTACCATTGTTTTAGTCATAACTTTTTCATTTCAAATCCAAATCGAGTGATTCAAATTGAGTTAGAAAGTATGCATAAATGGATATGTAGGATAGAAACAGGTCTTGAAAATATGTCCATTTGGTCCCTCAAAATATGACTGTCCCGACTGTTTTTCCAAAATTTTCATCAAGCCCGCAAGCCATATGATATGATAATTAAGGAATTTTTCCAAGAAGGTGATCAAAATGAATGTGAATGTTTGTAGAAATTTTATTTTCAATATAATTCATCTACACACAAATAAATTTGAATATTGATCACCGATGTTAATTTTCACAGTGTGTTGCAACAAAAACAACTATTTTTACATATAAATAAATAAATTTATTTATCTCTTTATTCATTCTATATTCTACACTACACTACTCTATTTTGAAAAATAAAATATACTTACATATAAGAGTACTTCCAGTGAAGCCATTTTCGAAATAGCGCCTCAAGTATGCACATACCCGTATTCGAAAAATGTATGTTAATAAATACATGGGTATGAGAGACCAACTTTCCTATTAAGGATGGTACCAAGAGTTGCTGAAGTGTGGAGTGATGCTGCAAGCAAACAACGGAGTGAAACCAACCTTCAATATAGCCTTGATTTCCCATATTTGTCGCATCCTAAAGTTCCTTGACTGAGTTCCATATTGTGTTGATGCTTTCTTCCTTGACCTCATCCTGTGAGTTTTTGGGGTCTTCCTCTACCTTTTTGTTTATATCTTTGTTCATAGAACCAGAGGAAGGAAAAAAATAATAATAATAATAAAAAAAATCAAACAATTCTTAAAGCTCGGGACCTGGAGCAGGGTGAAACTTCCCTCCCTAGGACGAGAGATTGGGTGTTTAAACACAAATAAAGAAATAAAATCAATGAAATATTAAGCTCAGGACTTGGAGCAGGGTAGCATTTCCCTCCCCGGGACGAGAGATTGGGCCCTAAGTAATCAGTAGAAAGAAAAGCAAATAAAAATGACTAACGCTCAAGACCTAGAGCAGGGTAGCATTTCCCTCACTAGGACGAGAGATTGGTTCCTAAAAAATAAATCGAAAAGAAAAAACAGAACAACTATGCTCAAGACCTAGAGCAAGGTATCATTTCCCTCCCTAGGACGAGAAATTGGTTCCTAAGAAATCAATCGAAAATAAAACAGAACAACTATGCTCAAGACCTAGAGCAAGGTAGCATTTCCCTCCCTAGGACGAGGGATTGGTTCCTAAGAAATCAATCGAAAAGGAAAACAAAAAAACTACGCTTAAGACCTAGAGCATGGTAGCATTTCCCTCCTTAGGACGAGAGATTGATCCTTAGATCAATATGAATCGTGTTATTGCACCTTTGTTAGCCTCCTCGTCAACGACGCCAAAATGTTGGTGTCCAAGTGTGAATGAATATTCAAACCCTTTCCCACATTAATTATCAATCCGGGTGTGTACATTGTTTCAAGGTAATGCACAGAGTATATGCAAGAGAAATGACACAATCCAATATTGATCACAGATTCAACAATTAAAACAACCAGAACTACTGTAATAGTAATTAAAGATAAATTGCAGAATTATAAAAGCATTCAAAACAATTAAAGAACATACCATAACGACAATTAAAATACTCAAACAGAAATGCGAAAGCAACAAAAGGAAATAAAGCAGCACCTAATCAGAAGAGTGGGCCCAACTCTTTGACCAGGGCTGCGGTAGACTCACAACTTATAGATAGAATGACAAAATGACTTGCATTCAATTAATTAAAAGTCTTTTGTTACAAAACTTGATCTCTTGCACGCTAACCCTTTATGCGTTCTCCCATCTCTTTGATTTGTGTCCCTTTAAATATACAATCAACAAAGGGAAATAGACTGATTACAAAATCTCAATAAGAAATATGAGATCGGAAAGATCTTCCATCATGATTCAGCTAGCACAAGTCGAATCTGGCAATTACAATTGGGGCAATTTTGGAAAACGACCACAACAGAAAATCTGGAAATATGTCCTTCGAAGAACCTTGCGTTTCTCTCAATCAAGACCGAATTTTGGAAAACTGCTCATGAAAACACTAATTTGGTTCATTCTGCACAAAACCCATGTTTCGTATTTTTAGGATTCTTCTACATTTTCCAAAAACATTCAACAAAAAATTGTCTCTTGTTATCGCAGTGAATTTCTGAGTTGGAATATTTAATTATCAACTGAAGATCAAATGTGCAATCTGGAAGGGATCTTGAGTGCTAAAATAGTGAGTGATGTTATAACGAATTCATTAATAAACCATCATTGGAAAAATCATGCATAATAATCATTAATTTATTAAAATAAAGGAGAACAAGTATTATTTATCCAAAAGAGCATAAATAATTATGAAATGAAATTATATAATAAATTATGATAAATAATGTGATAAAAGAGCATTAGAAATGGATGTTAAGAAGTGATAATAATAATACAAATTAGTGGCCCAACACATTACATTGTATTATATTTTTTTGTAAGTTTGGTAGGACTACATCTTCATCATGTCTGATATACTACCCTGATTGGGGCAACGAATTGATCCAGTGACTTCACATCAAGGAGTGCCTTAACATAGCACCCGATCACCATCTATCCAAGACCCCGTGGACTACATTGCATTGTATTATTACCAAAATGAGGGAGGGCATGTTTGTGGTTGATTCATAATAAGAATCTTAAAGTGAAAAAATAATATGCTTGATAATCCTCAAATTGACACTTCGTAAGAATTTTTCTCTCTCTAGCCAACAAAAGGAGTTCAATAAAAGTAGTGGCATGTGACATGCCTCTTAACTACCTCCTAATTACTTATTAGATAATTGAGAAGCTAAACATTTGATTGTCAATTTGACGTTTGTATGGAGCTTGCAAACTGTCGTGCACCATATATACTAATACAATTTGTTAATTTTCAATGAGGTTGTAGTACTAATTAAATATGAGACTCGTTGGATGTTAATGTTCTCTCACAGCTTACCAAACCATAATTTGCAAGGATTGAAAGGCTTACATTGGCATGGATTGAAATACTAACTACAATAATATTGTAGAAAGGTAAATCACTATTTATTGAAAAGTAAATGCATAAACATGGAGTAAATCACTCTATTGGAAAGTAAACACACACAGAGGAAATAAATCACTTTGCTGGAAGGTAAACACAGAGGCAGAAAACAAAAAAGTGACTTGATCAAGCTAACTGATCATTGATAAACTATTGAAATGAAATGCTCATGAATTGATAAAATATTGTAATAAAGGAGATATACTTAATAAGCTGAATCAATAATTTGGAAACAAAAATGAATCTATGCTTGATTAATTAAAGCACATAATGTTTCAAGATAGAGTAAATAACGTAATGAGTTGCAATAGAACTGTTAATTGGAAAAATAGGGTAAATGCTAACGAGTCACAACAAAAAAAGGTAGATACTTAATGAGTTGTAGTAGCATGAATAGTTAGGGAACATGGTAAATAACCAAATTACCTAAATCAAAATTGAAATTATAAACTATCCTAACTAAAATACAAGCACCACCTGACTAAGGATGGGGCCCTACGTCCTTAGGTGAGGCATTGATTATACTTGCAATAACATGCTTATATTATCAACACATTAGAGACACATGAAATGAAACATGAACTAAGCTTTTTAATTAACATGAATCAATATTACAACATCCTTTATTCCTTTCTCTCTACTCCCCCGCGGCTCGAGTGGAGCAGGGTATTTATACAATACTCAAACTCTCAAATTGATCATAAAATCAAGGAACTACCATGATAATATTTTATTCTCAAGCATTTCTCCTTTGTTACAACAATATAACCAAAATATGGAAAACTATGGCATCTACTAACTTACTCAACCACCATGAAAGCTTGGAGGTTGAGTTTAATAATTGTAGTTGAGATTCTCCACGTTGAACGACCAACTACTATTTTTCATTTCCTCCGTTGGGTAACTGGTGATGAAAGGCTATGCACCCAATAGTTGACTGCACTTATGTTGCTACAACTGTCCCCCCGGTTGTGTCAAGTAAAGAGTCGCAACAATTTACAATTGTCTTGTTGTGGTGTTGCATCATTTGTAGTTAGTCATGTTGCAACATCAATACTCCAATATGTTGCAACATCGATACTCCATGTGTTGCAACATCAATACTCCACGTGTTGCAACATCAGTGAGGTGTTGCAAAAACATGTTGGTGGTGTTACAACAACAATGTGTCGGAAGTGTTGCAACATTACAATCTGGGATGCTGCAATAATTCTCATTAGTAAGCACAAAAAGAAGGTTCTTTCTTTAATGCATCAGAATGAACACTAAAAGTGACATAATTAGAGAAATACTATACCTTGGTAAAAAATGCATTGTTTTTAGCAAAATATGTTATAATATGGTATGGGGATGGGAAAAAAGGTATGAAAAAGGTGGTGAATGGATGACAATTTGGGTGCCTGCCAATATGCAAGAATCAAGAGGTTAAGAAAAAACATTAAATACTTTTATGTATTTATGTTTGTATTGGCATGAAACTCAAATGGTTTATCATTGGGGGCTTAACTAGTTTCTCAAGGTGGACCATTAATATTCCACTTACTAGGCCCCCTTATTAAGGGAAGGTCATCGTTATCAGTGTAAGTATGGTAGGGATGGAAATGAACAATATTATAAACCCTAATGTCATTTGATTTCCACTAATTGAGATATTCGTTTGGCAAGAATCAATGTTAAACAAGAAACATCTCTCAAAGAAACTTAGATGGTTCATTTACATTCAAATATGTTTTCTTGATATGAACAACTTTGATATTACCTTCCCATATACAACAATTAAAATTAATTAATTTCTACAAAATTTATGAAAAATGAAATGGTAGTTATCATAGTTATCATAATATTAATGCAGACAATAAATTTAACAAAGTTGTATTTAAGCAGATTTATAAAACTACTACTAAATAAAACATACAAATAAAATGGATATTTTTTATACATACTAAAATAATAAAGTAACGGGAAATCATAGAGATTTACTTTTTAAAAATGATAATATTTTAGATATATTAAAATTTTATTATTCACGAATTTAGACTTTTGTGATCCATACTTGAATTATTGAGAAACTTTCATCAATAATACACATCGAAAAATCTTCTCATATTTAATTATTACCAAATGTTTCTCAATAATTTTATTAATCACTTTTATTTTATCTTATTAATTAAAATAATAATTTATTTATATTTTTTAAAATAATTATATTTTATTTTATTTTTAAAAAATATTTTAGTTATAAATAAAATTTCACCCCAAAAAATAAGTATTATATACCTAATATTAAATATTAAGTATTATATACTTAATATTTTATTAGAGAAATCAAAACTCTAAGACCTAAATTTTTCCCAAACCAAACAAGTATCTTTGGGAATTTTATATTTCTATCTATGCTAGGAAGCACCAAAATTCCAAACTCTAGTGATAGTGTCTTTTTTCTCACCAGGGCAGAAGATAATCTCTATCAAAAGTTACATCTTTGAATAGATAAGGCACAAAAGTTACATCTTTGAATAGATAAGGCACAAGGACAACCTCTATCAAAAAGAGGTTTAACCTTTGGAATATGTAGTGATAAGGTCCCAATATCATAAAATAATTAGGTTAGCCATGTCAATGATTACATGACTAGATAGAAAGATAATAAGACAATCTTTGTCACATATGATTAACTCCACTATGTAGGTACAAGGCCCTACCACAATAAAATAATAATGTTAGTTGTATCTAGGATCGCATAACAACCAAAATGAAGGGCCTACTTAACCTTCTACTAAAATGAACTTATGTTCTCGTAGCCAAGTGGAAATATGGCATATGTTTTTTTGGTTACTAAAGAGATAATGTTCTTATTATTTAATAAAGAAAAAATTAATATAAATTGTTTATCATATCTTGGTGGCATATCTTTTAGTAGCTGTGGGATTTTTTTAAAATGGGAGCTTATCATATCTTGTGGGATATCTTTTCTTGATTTCAGGTGGCTTTTGGAGAAAGGGGTTTTCCTTAATGTGTACATTTAAGTTTATTTGTGTTGGATGGTTTTGGCTTAGAAGGTTAAGTGAGGATGTTTGGGAACTTTTGTCAAAGTTCATAAATAAGTTTTACATTTTGGAGTTATCTGAATGGTGAATGGTTATTAATTGTAGGTGTTTTGATAGAGTGTGCATACATGTTTTATTATAGGAGTTGGTGGTAAGTAAATCGTTACTAATTGTAGAAGTTTTGGTAGTGTGTGCATACATATTTTATTGCAGGAGTTGGTAAGTAAGTGGGATTTATTATTAGGAAAATTTAATATTTAATTTATTTATTATGATATATTTTTATAGATTTATTGAAGATAATATTTTATAATGGTTAATATTTTTTTTAGTAAGAAAGAAATTGTGATTAAAGGGTTTTTATATTGTTAAAATTATTTGAAGATCACTCTTGATCCAAGTCACACCACTTTCAATATAATTAGTTAGTTAGTTTTGTTTTTTGTTTTTTTTTTTTTGTTTTGATATTATTTATTTGTTATATCAACCATTATGTTAGTAAGAGATTGATTCCTTATTTGAACACTACGATGTATCAAGCATGCTTGATCTTGAAGTTTTTCCTTGTAGGCTTGTTACTTTGAAAAAAGTACATTTTACACACGTCATTGTAAAATTCCCAAATTATGGAGGCACTACATACTTGCAACACATTGATAATATGATTTTTTTTGTTAAAAATACTCTACCTCATAATCCCTAGAGTGACAAATCCAAATAACTCAACTTTTAGCCACCAAATGGGTTTCACTAAAGGTAGTGATGTGTAAGATCTAAGATGTTGGACAATAACTATTAGATGCCTACATGTGTTTCTCTTTTCTAATGTGGGTGGTTCGCCATAGAGGGTTTGTTTAGTTTGTCAATTAAGAGTGGTGATATTCTCCCCTCTAGGCTTCAATTTCCCCAAATGAAGTGCATATTCAACCTCCTTATTGAGGAAGTCAACATTTTTAGTGTGGCGATGGACAAAGACGCTAGGACCCTAGTGGCTTTGGCTTTTTGCCAATCAATGTATGATTAGATGACAGTAAAAGTTAAAAAAATATATCCCAATAGAAACTTGTGTGGTTCATTAGAATTCAAATGTTACCTACCATGGTTGACTATAATGGAGGAAATTGATCTCCATGTAAAGTTATCAAAGTTGGTTATGTGGTTGCACATATAGTTGTGATATCAATACAAATGAAATATTCATTTAAGAATAGTAATAATGGTTTGGTATACTTACATTTAAGAATCTCTTAAAATGATAACCACAAAACAATATTATGGACCCAGAAATCATGTAGATACCTTTAAGTGATATTAATAATAAAGTGAGGGAAGATATTATCAAATTGATGTGGGCACTTGCAACCCAAAGTTAGTTTATATAAACAAAATTTTAATACGATAATACTTTATAAAGTACCATTGTCTTAAAATTGTTGTTGTCAGTACCTATAATGATCTATGTCTCCATGTTTATAGTTTCACTTAGTCAATTTTTCATGATTAATTTCGTTTGCAAAAGTGTATCTTCAACATGAATGAACCTAACTCTTTTTGTTTAATGGTAACTTTTAGTTTTGAATGATATATGGAGAGTTATGAACCCCAATTCCATATTATTGTGTTACAAATCCATTTTAACACAAAGGATTTGAACCGTACACCTCTCTTCATCAAAGTATAATATAAGCACAACACCGATTAAGGGAAAAATAGATCTAGACTTATTCTTCCTTTCAATCAAGGATGTGGAGGTCAATACTAAGTACTATTGGATAATGCATAAGATAGGGTGTCTCAAGTGGATAACGTATTTGGCCAACATTAATGTGTTACCCATGTGACATAAAGAGAGAATGTTATAATTTTGAATCTCTAATAACATAAAGGTTTTCATACCATGTTAGATTTTGATCACAAGTACACCATAATATAGTTGTGAAAAATAAACAATAATACTACTTACAAGCATGAGACAAATTAGAAAGAAGGGAGAAAATAAGATACTAATTCAACTAAAGAGAATAGATACAAGAGAGAGAATATAGGTTGAGAGACCGAAGAGATCAACTCGAATTTACGTTATTACATCCATTTTCATGAGCATATGTTTATAACACTCTCTAGGAGGGAGGATCATTGTGCATTGGGTTAGGGTTCATTTGTGTATGTATAAAAAACAAAAAAGCAACTCCCCCTTAGTTTTAGTTAGCTAGACCAAATATGGAGTTATCAAGTGAAAAATGGAGGTAGATCGATAACAAATTTGACTAAGGATATAATAAGTCATAAATAAATGAAATAAATAAAAAACTCACACACACAAGAACTAAATCCAAAAATGCAACTAAATGCAAAAATTTGGACCAAATGTCAATAGATAAGGTTTCCAAGAATAAAAGGATAACAGGATAAGGTAATTGGATTAGATTATCTCCCAAAATAGGAAGGGAAGTGTGCACTTGTGTAGAAGTAGGGAAAGGATAAGAAAGTGTACTCTAGGTGCCATGTCACTTCCTAATCGCTACCCAATCACTAGCACATATCATCCTACATGAAAAAAAAATCTAGAAATAAATATACTAAAAATAGAAACTACTATAAATAACAAGCATCCTAAACAATAGGTAATCCGTGTGTACAGTAATAGAGAGAGGATCATTCCTAATAGCTAAGTTAAATGATTATATGTAAATGGGATGAAGCTAGTAATGTGTTGTTGGGAATATAGATGGCTCTCTTGGGCCATAATCCACCTAGAAGCCCTTGAATTTATATGACAAGGAGTTTGAGCATTATGGGCTACAAAGAAAAGTCATACAGTCCTCTTGATGTAAAACTAGGTGTCTCCATAACACGTCTTCCCAACAACGTCCTAGATGAGAGGGAGAAATATGATAATCTACATACATTTGACGGATGAACCTAAAATCAAATGTCAAATGAGATAACAGGATCCCTTGCATATAAGGAATACACCATTGGTCATAACATTGAATGAATGTTGGTAAGTACTAGTATGAATCCTTGTGGAGACAATGAACATTCCCTCTAGGCTAATAGAAGACATTTCTTAATTTGAACCTTATTTTGAGAGCAACGTTTGCAATTTTGGTTCACTTTGGAAAAATATATATTATTTAATATCAACCCTCATGTGGTGCATGAACGCCCAAATATAACCAAGTGGGAAGTGAAATCCATTTAATAAAATAAACTTAGGATAACACAATTGAAAAATACGGATGTTAGTCATTTAGATAACTAAATATCCTAATGAAATGTTCCCCAATTAACCTTAGAGATTTAACCAAAAGTGAAGAAGAGATGAGATTCATTTAATTTTCATATACAATATTTTGCATGCATGTGTTTTTCTTTGCAGAGGGATAATGTGGCAATGGTTTGGCTATTTCCCAATATGGTGACATTGAAATCCAATGATCCATTTATTGTTGAAAACCTCTTTAAAATTCATTGAAATCATAGTGAAATTTGGTAGATAAAATATGGAAGATAAACCTTAAATTGAAAATAAACCCAAGTTAACATACAAATTAAAATACAACCACGCCAAAATAACATAAGAATGAAAAGAACCGTTAAGTTAAGATAACACCATAAAGTACTTCTTATGGAAGGAATAACTCCATAAACCTTGTTTCATACAGTATAAAAATCAGCATCCAACAACATATATTGATACAATAATTGTATTTATACTTTCTTGAATGAGTATTCCTAGGGACATATACCAACTAACCCTTATTATTATATTATTTCATCTAACTAGTTAGTGGGCATATTTCATGATCATTGTCCCCCTTAGGTACATACCTAGGTACCCCATAATACCCTTCTTAGGTACATTACATTCCATCCCCATTTGTATGATTTGTCCTTGAAACATTGGTGGAAGCAATATAATATAATTAGATAAGCATTGTAGTCAAGTTGTACTGTATACGAGCATCAATTCATCCAAGTGAAATGTAGACATGGGGGTCCAATTACGACCTTTCCTCCTCAATCTTGATTATAGTTGTGCCTTTGGTTCCATATTATTGTTGCACTACTTTAATATCTCCATGCATTGCTTTTATTCCTCCATATGCCTATGTATTGGTATGTTTATTTCCATGTTGGTCCATATTACGCTTTCTAACACTCACAGCCTTACCTTGTTGACACTCATTTATTTGAGCGGGGTGGGTGGTGATGTGCAACAACCTTAGTTATTGATTCTTTCTCTAGCTCTTCACCTTATGCTTCCTTTGGGGAACATACTTTTGTAGATTCCACTTCATTTTTATGCCCTTATTGGAGCTTTCCCTCAAGTTATTTTGTAGACTCTTCTTATGATTCAACCTAGGACTCTTCATTTGACGTGTCTATAGATATTTCAATGACGTTTCCATTAGTTACCAATTCCTATGCCACCTTAGGTACTTCTTATTTAGTAATGGAAATAACATGCAATGTGATTTTCTTTTTATTGTACCAAAGTTATGTTATTATTAATATTATTATTATTTTCACGTTAATATTAACTATGCCAATTGAGTCCATTTGAGGATATCCAAGTATAATACCTACATCATCCTTATCTACAACATGAAAATAAAAATACAAACATAATTATCCATATTAACCTTCACATATTTAAAATTTGAATGTTCTTAAGCTCAACTTGTGTGTTGTGGATATGCTTTGCTGGTACTTGCAATCTTTTAGCTAGTCCAACATTGATGAATTATGCTTATTGCTACGGTTCATAAAAATAATGATCTTCTCCTTTTGGATAAATCCATGAATCTATACTAGGAGGTGGTTATATGAAAATAAACCCTTGGTGGTCTCTTTATTCTTCTTCACACCATTAGATCACTTCTCGTGAAATACTTGTTCATATGCTTCATTTGAAAGTCTCATCATCTTGTGATGGTTAAGCTATTGCCACTATGTCACATAATCATCTATTGAATTAATTTATAGCTAAATCCTCTAAGACTTTAATTATACTAGATTTATTTCTTTTATTTATTCTTCAATAGGATGGTCATCATCTTTTCCTATAAAATAAATATTTCTAGGAAAAAGTTCAAAAGAGAACTATGGTTTTGAAGAAATAATTTACTTTTCAATAGAGCTCCTTTATGTAGCGAGAGATTTGAAGTGGCTAATTTGTAATGATCATAACACCCTCAATATGAATTGGAAACAATATTATTAATATTAATTGAAATCTCTATTATGATAACAATTATGAAATTTCACGTCCATTCTGCATCTATTGACATTGGCCTAGAAAAAACAAATTATCCATATCCGCATAACTTGGAACTTCTCGTTGCCGTCGCTCCAAATGCGATTCTCTCGCGGCTGCTCGTGGTCGGGCTCCGCCTCTCGACCGTTTCACTGTTCCAGTCTCCCGACCTCCGGGGCCTCCTCGCCTCCGCCAGCCCTCTTCCCACCTCGCCCGGTCAAGATCTCACCGGGCTTCCCCGATCTCGCCGGGATCCGCTGGTTCTGCCCTCAGTTTCTTCTGTCAGGACTATTCGATTCCTACCCTGAGATGCCTCGTTCCTTTGCTTGGTGCAGATCAGGTTTTCTGTTTTGATCTTCTTGCCATGGAGGCCCAAGGCTCGCCCACCGGTCCCTCGCAAGCCGCTCTCCCGGAAGCTGAAGTAGCCTTCTCCTCTCTTCTTGCTTCGCTACCCAAAAAGAAGAAATTTGAAGCTACTAAGTTCGTCAAAAGGCTCGACGATGTTCCGGAGGTAAACCTCCCTCCTGAGGGTTTGATCAAGGTCGCTTTTTCCCTGGAAGATCGGGCCCTGGTGGGTCAATTCACGGGCCTTTGGCCCTCGCCAAGATCCACGGAAAACTGGGTCGTTAAGAATTGGGTTCCGCTAATCAAAAATAAAGTCACCTCTTATTTTCTGGGTAGAGGCTTCTTTCTGTTCGAGTTCAACACCAAGGAGGATAAGGACCTGATCTTCAGGAATGGGCCCTATTTCATGGGACCTCAGGGCCTCTACCTTAACAAATGGACCCCCGATTTCGATCTGGCTGTGGATGTCCCAACGGCAGTCCCTGTCTGGGTTCGGCTCCCCAATCTACCAGTGCACTGTTGGAACTAGGAGTCCCTCAAGCACATTGGAGATACTCTGGGAAAATTCATTGACAGAGCAAACAACAATGATCAGTATGATTGTGCCCGAATCTGTGTCGAGGTGGACTTAGAGGTGGGGCTTCCGGAGGCCATTAAATTAAAGGTGGGCAGTTGGACGCATGTGCAAGTGCTGGACTATGAGCAACTCCCCTTCAAATGCCGCAAATGTCACATATATGGCCATTTTGCAAGAGGGTGCCCGAACAAAGGGGAAGCTGAGAAAGGAAAGGAAGAGGGCTGGAACCAGGTCAAGAGGCCAAAGACATCTCACAAGAAATCTGGGGTTCATGGACCCCAGCCTGCCTCCATCCAGAATGTTCCCTCGCCAAAAAGCCAAGAAAACAGGTATGAGGTCTTAAGCTCTGCTGAAGAGACTCCTCAGGAGGAAGATAGGCAAGATCAACCTTTAGAAAAAATGCCTTCAGCAGAAACAAGACCTAAAGAAAGCGTCACGACAAGAAACAAGGATAAGAAAACAGAAGCCTCCGAGGAGGAACATGACTCGGAGGAGTCTGAGGAGGATGGAGAAATAGGAGATACGCAGATATCGTTCAGAAGATCTGCAAGGGGCCGCAAATCTGCTAGAGAAAAGAGAGATCAGGAAACTTACAAAGACAAGCTTCAGGGTAGTCAGCCCACTCTGGAGAAACTTCTTGGAAAAAATCCGAAGATGGTAAAAAACCAAGCGCAGGGTTCCAAGGGAGCCCATCATCATAAAAATAAATGATGAAGATTGTCTCCTGGAACTGTAGAGGAATGGGGAGAAAATTGAAAGAAGAAGCAATGAGAAGCCTTATAAGAAGAGAAGCTCCAGACATTCTTCTGATTCAGGAGACCAAAATGGAGGACAAGGAGTTTCTCCAAATCAGTAATTTTTTTTGGAAAGGTAGCAGCGGACATGCAGTTTCAGCACGGGGAGCATCTGGGGGACTGGGCTCCCTTTGGAACCCTCTCAAGTTCAGATTGGTCACCGTGCTGCACAACACCCACTGGCTGTTTTTGAAGCTCCAGCCTTTGGACTCGAGGGTGGCAGTCAGTCTTTTCAATGTCTATGTTCCAAAAAATATAGGGGAGAAAAGGGAGTGCTGGGACTCCATCAGACATCTGTCGGAGTCAGAAAATTTGGAAAACATCATTGTTGCAGGTGATCTTAACCTCACCTTGCGCATGGAGAAAAAGCGAGGAGGCACAATCATAAGGGACCCTGTAAGGGAATGGGTGGAAGACCTCATGCAGGATTGGGATCTGCTTGACATCCCTCCAGCAAATGGTAAGTATACCTGGTCTAACAAAAGAATAGGTCCTGGTCACATTGCTGCTAGACTTGATAGATGTTTGGTTCAGAGTTCCTTTCTTTTGCTGGGCTTAGATTTCAGATTGCATATCCTCCCATGCAATGTTTCTGACCATAAGCCCATCTTGCTTGAGATGCTGGGCCACAAAGATCTTGGCCCCATCCCCTTCAGATTCAACCCTCTTTGGGTCAAAGAACCTGAGTTCCTGAACTTGGTTCATGACTGCTGGAAACTGCCAGTGAAAGGTTCCCCTTTCTTCATTTGGGAAGAAAAACTTAGAAGACTGAAAATGGTGCTTAAATCTTGGGCCAAAGCTCTTCCCTCTCCTGCAAAAGAGAGAAAGCAGGCTCAAGATAATCTTGCCCAGCACCATGCCCAATGTGAAGATGCATAAATCACTAAAGAAGTTTTAGATAAGGAAGCTGAGCTCCAGCAAATCTTCCACAAAGCTTGCCTTTCGGAGGAAGAGCATTGGAGACTGAAGTCTAGGAGCTTATGGCTTAAAGCAGGAGACAGAAATTCGGCCTTCTTCCACAAGAAAGCTCAAGCCAGAAAGAGCTTCAATTCTATTGCAGAAATCAAAGATAGCAATTTGACACACAAAGACTTTGATAGCATAAAGAGAGCAGCTTTCAACCACTTTCAAAACCTGTATAGAGAAGAGGGTGTGACGGACCCAAACTCCAAATTCTTGGAGGCGGTTCCCCCTAGGATCTCACCTTCAATGAATCAGCAGCTTGAAGCAAAGATCTCTATTCAGGAAATAAAGGATGCCCTCTCAGACATGGAGCCTGACAAAGCCCCAGGCCCGGATGGTTTTACAGCAAGATTTCTTCAAACCTGCTGGCAAATTGTGGAGAAAGACCTCTACAAAATGATTTTGAAATCAAAAGACTGCCAGAAAATTGGGGGCATCACCAATTCAGCTTTTCTTGCCCTCATACCCAAGGAAAAGGGTGCTAAAGAATTTAATCGGTTCCGCCCCATCTCTCTTTGTAATATTGGATACAAATTAATCACAAAGGTTATTGCCAATAGACTTAAAGGTATTCTTCCAGCCATCATCCCGAAGAACCAAGGTGGATTTGTTCAGGGGAGACAGCTCACTGACAACTTCATCCTAGTGCAAGAGGCGATTCACTCGAGCCAGCTTCGCAAAGAGAAAGGTATGGTTATCAAACTAGATCTGGCTAATGCTTTCGATCGGGTCAGACTTAGCTTTCTTTGGGAAGTCTTGAAAAAAATTGGCTTTGGAATGGGCTTTCTAAAATGGATCCGTGCTTGTATTGCTGATCCTTGGATCGCCCCCCTGGTGAATGGGAGAGCAGCTGGTTTTTTTAAAGCTTCAAGAGGGCTTAGGCAGGGTTGCCCCCTCTCTCCGCTCCTCTTCGTCCTTCATGTTTCCGTCCTGAGTTTCTACCTGGATCAGAAACTGGTTGACCAAGAGATCTTAAGGCTCAATATAGCCAGAGGGGTCAAAAATGTTAATCACACCCTCTTTGCGGATGATACCCTCTTGTTAGGGGCTGCCTCTGCCAAATCTGCTCTTAGATTCAAGGAGGTCTTGGATGACTACAGTGAAGCTACAGGCAGCAGTTTAAACAATGGTAAGTGCAAAGCTTTTTGCTGGAACATCTCGGCTCCCACCCTTTCTGCCATCTCAAGAATTCTAGGCTTTACTGCCACTCTCAACTGGTCCTCCTTTTCTTATTTGGGCCTTCCCATCTTTCGCAAATTGGCATACAGCAGAGATTGGATTCCTCTGTTGGACAAGTTCAAGGCCAAAATTCAAGCTTGGGGATTCTCTTGGTTAAATCTAGCTGGAAAAATTGTTCTCATCAAATCTGTTCTTAGCAGTCTCCCCATTTTTCAATTCTCTGTAATTCTAGCCCCTTCAGGCATCATAAAAAAAAATGGAAGCCTTCATTCACAAGTTCTTCTGGAAAGGGGGCAATCACAATGACAGGAAAATCCCATTAGTCAGTTGGGAGAAAATCTGCAAGCCCCAGAGTGAAGGAGGCCTCAATTTCAAAGATCTTAGCCTCCAAAACATAGCTATGGGAGCCAATATCTTCTGGAGAATCATTGGCCCAAATCTAGGTTGGGCGCAAAAAGCCCTATGGAGGAAATACTTCATGGGAAAGAGGAAGAGATGTCTAGACGCCCTCCTACCCTCCTCAGGTTCGCAGCTGATCAAGCTCTGTCATAAAGCAGCCCCTTTAATCAGAGACAGAGCGTATTGGATCCCTGGAAACGGCAAAGAAATTAAAATTTGGAATGACAGCATTATGATGCAACCTCCTCTATTGTCCCACTGCTCTCTGCACACGCTGCGTTTGTGGTTGGACAACGCTGAATGCACCACTCTTTGGGACATTTCACAATGGGAAGGCAGACATTGGCAGCGATGGAGGCTCCCTCCCGTCCCTCCTGCGCTGTCCCAAGCTCGAGATATTTTCCTTTCTTTATTAAATGGTATGGCGCCTCTGCGCGTGGGTAAGAAGGATGCCCGAGGATGGGGAGCCGCCCCAGGGCTTTACACGGTTGCACAGGGATACAAATGCCTTCATGATCGCCCTAATGTCCCTCCTAATCCTGCAGTCTGGAACGAGATCTGGAATCGCAAAACCATGCCTAAGGTCGACTCTTTCTGTTGGCTGTTATGCCACAGAGGGATTTTAACTGCAGATAGATTGAAGAAGAAAGGATTTCACGGTCCCTCTCGATGCTACTTATGCTATGATTGTGAGGAGAACGCTCAGCATATTATTTTGGACTGCAACTTTTCAAGAGATATCTGGCATGGCCTTCTGAGCTTCTGGAATTCTGAATTCACCTTACCCACGTCCATATCTGATCTTTTTGCAAACTGGCGGAATTCCTACCCAGGATCGCTTCCAAAAAATGAGAGTTTCACAGCTGCATGGCTCTCTTTGCCGAAATTTGCTTGCTAGCAGATCTAGCTTGAGCGCAACAGAAGAGTTTTCAGAGATGAAAGTCTAAACGCTCAGTTCATCATCACCAAAATAAAATGCCTTTGGAAAGAAAGTCTAAGGGATCATTTTCCGGATCTAAATCTGAGTCAGCAAGACTTAGAATGGGGTGCCTCGATGGACCTCCATTTCTCTAATGAAATAAGGCATTACAAGGCCACAAAAGAGTGGCAATTCAGAGGGAAGGAGAATGATCTTTCGGATCTGCTCCTCAGGCATTCCAGATTCTCTTTATTCTTCTATGGAGCAGCGAAAGGCAATCCTGGTTTGGCTGGGGCAGGAGGAATTATTAAAAATAAAGAGGGTATTACCGTGGAAAAGTTCGCTTGGGGTTTAGGGCATTCTACCAGCATGCACGCTGAAGCCTTGGCTCTTCTGCAAGGTCTCAAGCAAGCAAAGGCTTTCGGTCTTTCAGATATCAGTATCATAGGAGACTCTCAATCCATTATCAAAGTTCTAGTGGAGGATTCCTCTCCTGCAGACATTAGACTGGCAAGAGTAATTTCAAGAACCAAAAATTTGGTGAAATCCTTCCAGACTGCTTCCTTCCTTCATGTTTTGAGGGAAAATAATAAAGCTGCTGACTTGGAAGCCAACAGGGCAGTTTCACTTCCAGCTGGCTGTCTCTTGGCAGATGGAATTGAGAATTGGGACCCCATTCCATAAAGTTTTTCATGTTTTTCTGCATTTTGCTGAATCAGTTTGTTTGTCTCTTTAAGATAGGGAAAATAATGGAGATAGACTCGATAGTCTCGAGAAAATCTTGCGGTTTTCCAAGTTTAGGGGCTTGTGATCAGTTAGCAAAAGAAAGGTTAAGGGCTATGCCCGATCAAATGTATCCGGTGAAAGGCATTTTGGCCAAATTCTAATATAAACCATAACCGTTCTTGTAAAAAAAAAAACAATTATGAAATTTCACGTCCATTCAAAGATCTATCGATTACTGGCCTAGCAAAAAATTGGGCACACTATAAAAATATATATACTTCATAATGAACAATGTCATCACTAGAAAAACTTAAAATAGTTGATTTTAAATCAACGATGTCTTCACTTCTTAAACTCCAATTGGGCATTTGTTTTCAATTTTTTTTTTATGGTTCAAAATGTAATTCAAATCACAATTAATTTCTTTAGATTCGCATACGAGATTCATAAAAAGCATAAATACCACTTCAGCCTCTTTTTTCCCCGAAAATTTCCAAAAAAAAACAAATTATTTCATATTTTACTAAAGAAAGTGCTTTGATACCGCTTTATAATGTTCTCAGGAAAAATCATAACTTTCATTAATAGGATGAAAATTACATGTTGTAGATGCTATGTAGCATATGCAGATATGGCAACATAAGCCGCATTCAAAAAATAAATATCAGTAATTGTTCCAAAAACTACAATGTTGAGTAAATATGCAGTAAATAGAGTTGTATATTAGCAAAATATAAATATGTAGATGTCACGAAATAACCAAAAATATGATAGTAAACTTCAGATATTAGGGCGCAACCGCCCCTTTTATGGGTGCTTCTTCAAATGGCCTGTGGGAGAAATGATAGAATTGATGTTCATTTTGTTCCTGTATCTCCCATTGATCCTTTAATAAGTGCGCAACCTCCTTGGAAAGTGAATAGGAAATTTGATTCCTTTCCCTGTATATATGATGACAAGAGATATAGTAAAAATGAGATTTCAGCTTATAAACTTCTTCCAATATATTCCGTAGCGTGTGCATGTGACATGATGAATGAAGATTGAACTAGTCAATGATGATCTTTCAGTCGCCAAATATCTGAACTCTATTGCAGTCTTTAGTGAGTGTAAACGATATAAGAGATCTGAGGCATGATAACTTAGCATATTTGTTTGTACCCATACCAAGGCCAATCTTGACCTTGTAAAAATGTTGATCTGATAAGTACAGGATTCCCCCCCTCCACAGCCAATATGTTGGGCTGATCCATCAAAATAGGTCCAGGGAAAAGATTTATCAATAGTTTCTGGAATGATAGACCGGGGAGGTGGGTGAGTAGGATCATCCGGGATCAATGGTATAAGGTGGTGATGTGTGCAGATATGACTGACCAAGATGGATGGTGTTCATGGAAGATGGAATGATTTCGGGTGATCCAAATGCCCCAAAAAATTAGGATGGGTAGGTTGCGAAGTTTGTGCGGGTGGGAGGAGAGCCACCAAGATTCCCAAGCTTGAGAAATAGTTAGACCCGTCCAAATTAAGTTGAGATTGAGGGCAGCCAACACATGGGTCCAGAGGGAATGGTTGACAGGACAATATAGGAAAAGATGGTCAGAATCCTCAACAACCCCTTTACAGAGTGTGCACCAAGTAGGACCAATGAATGAACACTTTTGTAGGTAGGCACCAGTGGGCATCTTGTTGGATAGAATGCTCCACATTAATAATTTGGCCTTTGTAGGGCACTTCAGCTTCCATAATGAGCTCCACCACAAACTCAGATCCAATGGTTAGTGGGAATCATATATAAGCAGATATCCGTCCTTTGGGGAGTATTGTCCATATTTAGAGATCACCCATATGATATCATCATCTCTGTCAGTTATTATGACATGAGTTTCAGCCAGTGCAGATTTGAAATGTGCCCATTCTTCTTCCCAATGATTATGGATATGAAGATCATGGTAGTTCTTCCATCCCTGTGAGAATATGTTCGAGTTGGCTGGATCAACAAATTGATCAAGTGTATGGTAACCAACATTTTCAGTGCAAGAATAAATTCATGAGGTAGGAGGTGTGCATTGCCACTATCAGACCAAGGGTCGCATCCAATTCGGACAAGCATTCCAGAACCAACATTCCAAGACAAACTAGATCTTATGTATTCAATGGAGTTCAGTATGCCCTCCAAATGGTTGAAATATTTGTTCTGTGCCAATTCCCATATCTGATCCACTCAATTGGCTGTGATGGATGAATGTATTTGTGGATGACCACCATGGTCCATAGGCTATCATCTATGAGGATCTGCCACCCCAATTTTGCAGCCAACGCCATGGAGAAAGAAGGAAAATCCTTAATGCCCCATCCCCCCCACTTAGGTAGTGCAATAAGATTCCATCTGGCCCAAGCAAATGTGTGTCCTTCCTTTGTGCCATTCCAAAGGAATATCTAGTAGATTTTTTGAATCCTGGTTAGAATGCCCTTGGGGATCTAGGCCAAGGACATCCAGTATACCAGGATTTCCTCCAAAAACAATTTTATGAGTACAAGGAGACCGACCCGAGAGATCCATCTATGATACCAAACGTTAAGTCTCTTGTCAATCTTTGCAATTAGCCAGGTCCAATTAGCAACTCTGTAGTTGGATGGTTTAAGATGGAAACCCAGGTATTTAAGGCCCTCCTCAAATCTCATAGAGCCAAAAGGGAATTGCTGCATCACAAAGTGGATCTCATGAGGAGTACATCTATGAGTGGTGATGGTGGATTTGGAGTTATTTCATGTCATACATGTAGCTTTGCATAACAATTTCACAGAAGAGTTGATAACAAAGGTATCACCAAGGGATCCATTCAAAAATATAAGGACATCATCCACGAAGAGAAGATGAGTCAGGATACAATTATCTGTGATTTTAATGCCTTTCAACCTACCTCGATCCCTTTCTTCAATCAGGGTTATACTCAGTCCTTCCATGACTAGTAGGAGTAATAGAGGGGAAAGGGGACACCCCTGCCGGAGACCTCATTCAGCATGGAAAAAATTGGTAGTTGCCCCATTAATAAGGACACTGTATGAGACAAAATTTATGCAACACATAATCCATTTGATTATAGAGTTGGGGAATCCAAGATGGGTGAGGAGCATTCTGATGTAGAGCCAACTAGTCTGATCAAACACTTTGCAAGATCAATCTTAAGGATCATTCCTTTGATATTTTTAGTATGCATAGAGTGTAGACCCTCCTGTGTGACACCTATGGCTTCATGAATCTGTCTGTTCTCCAGAAAGGAAAATTTCTCAGGGGAGATATGTTCAGATAGGATTGGTTTGATATTGTTGGCTATAATTTTGGCCATGATTTTCTAGATAAAATTACAAAGTGATATAGGTCGGAAGTCTTTGAAGGTAGAGGGGAGGTCGGATTTGGGAATGAGGGAAATGAATGTAGAGTTTAAGGCATCGTACATTCGACCAGTAATTCTGGTTTCTTCCACCACCTCTAGAAGTTCCTGTCCAAGTAATTCAAAGAAGGCCAGGTAGAATTCCACTGACCAACCATTAGGTCCGGGACTCTTGTCCTTTTTGAACCATTTGAGGACCGCCTCAAGTTCTTCCATAGTTACAGGTTTGTATAGGTCCTCGACAGTGTCCCTATCCACATACCTAGGGAACATGCCAACAATTTTGAAGGTTTTTTCCAATGTTGCATCCTGTGGAGCTTTGTAGAGATTCCTGAAGTGTGAGGTGCCCAAATTCGCCTACTGTTCAAAGGTGGAAGTAGTATACCATCCTCATTATCAAGTTCCCAAATAGTATTGATGGCCCTACGACCTCTGGAAAATTGATGAAATAATTTGGTGTTTTCATCCCCTGCTTTTTAACCATATGGCACGAATTTTGAGCCTCCATGTATCTTCCCTGTCCTTGAGGATTCTGAGGAGATTCAACTCAAGTTTGATGATATATTCTTTGGCTAAAATGGAGGAAAAACCACCATGTAGAGGGTCCTCAAGGTTAGCAATCTCCCGCTCAATATTTTCCAGATCAAGGTCATCTTGTCTTCTCTTGGCCTTGGCCCATTCAATGGATTTCCTCTTTGCAGAAGCTTATTTGCAAAGGTAGCTGAGCTAGAATGGTCAAGAGTAATCGAAGTACTCCTCCAGGCCATATTAATCATTCTAATGTAATCCTCATCCTGCAACCAAACCGAACAAAATTTTTAGCGAGTTGATGGTTTGGAGGAATTTCTAGAGAGCTCCAAATGGATCGGGGAATGATTTGATATCCCCCCATAGCCAATCCATTATCTATATGATACCATATGTTGAAACAATCCTTCCTTGATAATAAATCTATCTAATATGTGAGCAATCATAGCCTCTCCAGTTCGCCTGTTGCGCCAAGTAGGCCTAGATGAAGCCATTGGGGGATTAGCCAGATGATGGAGTGCACTTAAGTGTCGAAAGAAATTTGTTAGGGGATCCTTTTGAGCATTGGATCCCCAAGATTCAACAAGACCCAAGGAGAAATTGAGAGCTCCACCCAAAATGATGTTATCAACTTGCATGAATGATGACTGTAGTAAAGAATGCCAAAAATCTTGTCGATTATGATAGGGTCCATACACGTTTACCATCCTTAAGTCATACTCGAGTTGCTAAGAGAAAATGTCTGCCACGAGTACACCATCCCTTCCACAAATGTTGTTAAATTGAATGACCTGAGGGTTATAACCCAAAGCAATCCCCCCCACCCCCCCCGATCACCCTCGGGCATCCAGAGCATGAAAAAGCCAGGAGGGGAAAAGATAGATGAGAGCAACAATGATGGCCTCAGAAGGTTTAAGGGTCTCTTGAAGGAAAATAATATCCACGTTAACAGAGTCGAAAAGTCACCTAATGGCTAGGTGCTTTGTAGGGCTTGCAAGCCCTTGACAATTGAAGGAAAGACACTTCATTGGGAAACTAGAGTGGGGGAATTTCTTGCTTTATGAACCCCTTCAATGGAGAGTTGCCTGCCAACCGCAATGTCCAGACTAGCTTGTAGGATAGCCTTAGAAATGTTTGAGTGTCATCCCTGATAGTGTTTAACTAGTAAATGGGGAGGTATAGGTACGATTCCCAATCCAGCATGAGCAAAAGTGATTCGAGGATGGAGGTTATAGGAGTGGTTGGATTGTGATTCAGATGGGATATCCACAGGAGATAACGAGAAGGGAGGGGGGGAATGGATGGAGGGGGTGGGGGGAAGAGTATACCTCCGGGGAGAATACAATGGAGCATACAATTGATGAAACATGAATACCAGATGGTAAAGAATCAGAACACAGAAATGATGCAGGGGAAGACATGAGAGATGATAAAATAAAAGTAGGGAGAGGGGAGGTACCAGTGCCTGGAGGATGTCCCAATGCTAAATCCGCTATCAAGGATCTGGTAATCCTGGTATAGGATTGGGAAGCAGCAGCATTGATAGTTCCCAAGGGTGGCATGTCCTACGTTGATGAGTGTATACTTGTCGATTGATTCGGCCTGTTCAGAGTTACAATGATTGGTTCATGTGTAGCATGAGGTCCCACTGAAATGGATTCAGAGGTATATTTTGCGAGCAACATAAAATCCTTGTAAACATGTCCAAACTTGTGGCATGATCTAAATCTAAAAGGAACTCCTTCATAATCTAGAATTTGAATTTGGGTTGTATTCCTCCAGTGAATCTTAAGGGATTCCTCTAGTCCTTCCCGATTATCAAGGTGAACCAATATTCGGGCAAAGGCCATCTTACCAGTGCATGTGAAATATCTATTGTGATCAAGGTAGGTACCCAAGATGTTTCCAATACTGATGAATATCTCCTCCTTCCAAAGGTGCAAAGGTAATCCAGGGAGGCGAACCCAAATGGGGTTGGCACCCAAATGTTCCCTCTTTGAATAAAAAAGGGGGCTCCAATGCTTGAGATGCACAGGGGCAAGTTAAATATTCCAAAACTGAGAGAGAAACCTATCAGTGAGGTCCTTGGATGTGAATTTTATGGAAAATCAACCCTTCGTTAGTGTGAAAACTATGGGGTGTTCCTGCAAGGTATTTCCCCAAATCTCAGATACCCATTGTTTGAGTCTTTTTGCATTGTAGTTCTGGCCACGGGCCCTACCCACCAACACATGGTCCACCGTCCCCATAATGTCCATCACCTGTAAACCTTCACCAAGGGTGAGCTGACTGCCTTTATTGCAGGCCCAGACACACTTGTTCTTCCTGGACGCACGAGGGTGTGTACCAGATGAGAGTGGCTCTAAGGCAACCGAAGAAGGTGGAGTAGTAACTAAGGCTGAGGTTGCGAGGATATTGAGGTCAGGAAGGCAAACGCTGAATCTACCAAAAAGGTGGGTGAGATGAAACAAGGCTAGTACGGGGGGGAGGGGTGGAAGTGCAAACTGAAATAGGGATAGCCGGATGTAGTTCCCTAGTGTAGCTAGGTCCAAAAATAGCAAGGGAGGGGTGACCCTGGAAGCCAAAATATTGGAGAAGAGGGACCGAGGGTTCTGGGAGCGGCAGAGGGAATGCCTGAGCCAAAAGCACAAGAGAAGATGGGGACAGCGGATGAAGATCCGAAGATAGTATATTGATGTAATAAGTAGAGGTATATAATACGGAGGGCCTACCAGCATTGAGGTTAGCCACAATGAAAGAGTCGAAATCTGCAAGAGGTTAGGATGAGGTAGGGTACACCGGAGAAACCCTAGAGACCCCGTCAGTAGAAAAAAAAGTAACAGCCGATAGGGTGCATGGCATACCTGTAACAGTTTGAGGAGGGTCTAACCAGATGTTAGATGAGGTATATGTGTATTTGGTGAAATCAAAGAGCTCCTCATCCATATCTGTTTCCATGCTCAAAGCTAACCGATAATCACAAGTGGTAAACCACCAATAGGAGGTAGCAAAGCTTCCACGAATATCCTTCGTAAACCCAGGTGAAAAATGATACACTGTTCAACGAGCAGGTAGGAGAAAATCGTTAGGGTAGTGGAGAACCAGGGATGACCAACATCGAACAGTCCCATGCGTTCGGTGGTTACGGGTTCGAGCCCCCCAACTAGTAGGCGCCTTCATTTCACAAATGCCTCCTCTTGGTTTGTCTACAGGGCCGAAGTTAATTACAGGGATTAAGTTAATTACAAGACTGAAGTTAATTACAGGGCCGAAGTTTCTTTTTATAATTGCAGGAGCCAAAGTTGTTTTATGGTTGAAAAAGGGTCATAGCTCTCACTCTTGAAGATCAATTTTGGAAGAAGACTACTTCAACTGAAGGGTTGACTTGATGGATGGAGAGAGAGGTTTAGGTCAGGAGTTTTTGTTATCTCAATGTGATTTTAATCTATTGAAGGAAGAGTTCTTGACTAGGTTTTCCCCTACTTAGGAGTTTTTCCCTGGCTGAATGCCTACATCTTGTGTCCCTTGTGATTTTTATTGTTTGGCATTTATCTTGAAAGAATAATATAAATAAGTAAAATAAGAAGTAATAAAAAATATTCACAAGTAAATTTCAAGGTCAAAGAGAAATATGATGCCTTGGAGTTCTCAACATGGTTTCAAAGCTAATTTTGGCAGAAGAAAGCTAAAGATCACAGATTATTGGCATTACAAGAAAATTATGCTGTAAGAAGAATCCAAAAATATGATACTAGTCTAACAGTGAGCTGATATAAAATTGCTATTCCTAAGTTTTAGGCATAACAAGCAGTCTAATCTAAGAATCCAATATTGATGGAAGAATTGATTTGGTTATCCAAAGGCTTGATGATACAATGTTCCAAGTTTTTGAGGAGACAATAGTAAATGTTGGGTGTGGAGCTTGATTATCTTCTTAATTTTGTATCACAACATTAGACCCCTGTTATTAATGGGGCAGAAACACCGCCCATAATTAAACGCTGCCTGAGGGGTCTAGGGGGGGCGACTACGACTTTATGGAGCCCCCCCCTGGCGGGGGGTTTCGGGGGCAGCGCCCCTGAAGCTAAAAACAAATTTAAAATTGCCTTGCAAAAGTATAGTAATTTCTAGTCAATCTAGGCCGTTCAGTAGGCAGATGATATGACGATAGAATTTATGTTTGATGTAGGGTTTTTTTCCTAGAAGGCAACCCCTCGTTTTTTATGAGGGTATTGTATTGTGGCTGTGTATTGTATGTGTATTCTTAGAGCGAGAAACAGATAGGGAGACAGTGAGAGAGAACAAAGGATATTACAGCGGACATAGCCCAAACTGGGTGAACCACGTATATCTGTGTCTCTCTGGTTTTATGTGTTTTGTGTGTTTGTGTTTTCCGCATATTTTATGTGTTGCATTGCTATATAATATATATTTTTCTAACAACTGGTATCAAAGCCAAAGGTATGTTTAGTTGATAAACTTGCAGGAAAGAAGGGTTCTTGGTTTGAGTGGGAGCAATGGCGGAAGATGGTAAGTTTAGGGTCGAGAAATTTAACGGCCAAAACTTCCCGCTGTGGAAGATGTAGATGGAAGATTATCTGTATCAGAAAGATATGTACCTACCATTGAGCGGAAAAACAAAGAAGCCGACGACTATGACAAAAGCAGAATGGAAGATTCTCAATAGAAAGACACTTGGAACAGTACAGTTGTGCCTCGCGGCATCAGTAGCCTTCAATATTTCGAAGGAAACAACAACAAAGGGTTTGATTAAGGCATTGGAAAAACTATATGAAAAACCCTTGGCCTCAAACAAGGTATTTCTTATGAAACGTTTATTTAATATGAAGATGTCGGAAGGTGGATATGTTGCAGACCATTTAAATGATTTTAATATAGTTACCAGTCAGTTAATTTCTATAGGGGTAAAATTTGATGATGAAGTTAGGGCTCTTTTATTTCTGTGCTCATTGCGAAAAAACTGGAATGGTTTAGTTATGGCCATTAGTAACTCTGTCTTTGGATCTAGTAATTTAAAGTTTGATGATGTTGTCTGTGCTATACTTAGCGAGGAAATGTGACAGAAAAGCTCTGATGAGACATCGGGTAATGATTTGAGTGCAGAGTCCAGGGGAAGAAAAATGGAAAGAGGAAAGAGCTAAGGATATCACAGTAAATCAAGGAAAGGCAGATCCAAGTCCAGATTGGGGATAGTGTGCTGGAAATGCAGAAAGAAGGAGACGCACAACAAGAAAACAATCATGAAGCAAATGTGATAGGTGATGTGTTACACGATGCTTTGATTCTTTCTTTAGAAAATTTTATTAATTCCTGGGTGCTAGATTTAGGGGCCTCATTCCATGCCACACCTGATAAGAAATATTTTCATGACTATGTTCAAGGAGATTTTGGACAAGTTCGTTTGGGTGATGATAAACCCTGTAAAATTGTTGGAATGGGTAAAGTTCTTGTAAAACAATAGAATGGAATAAAGGAGGTAATGCATGTTCCATATCTGAATAAAAATATGATTTCAACAGGGCAGTTAGGTGGTGAAGGTTGTGTGACAAATTTCACAGATAAAACTTAGAAGGTCACCAAAGGAGCCCTGGTAATAGAAAAAGGCGAAAAGGTTGGTACATTGTATTTATGCAATGGTATTTATAACTCTGTTAATGCTTTAACTTCAAAAGGAGCAGATGCAATATTTTGGCATCATAGGCTCAGACACATGAGTGAGAAGGGGATGAAGGTTATTCACTCAAGAAATTTTTTGCCAAGTTTGAAGAATATTGATTTGGATTTCTGTGAGAATTGCATTTATGGAAAACATAAGAGAGTCAGATTTATCAGAGTTGGGAAAGAAAAGAAGAGTGAAAAATTAGAGCTTGTGCATACAGATGTATGGGGAACTGCTTAGGTGTCATCTCTCCTTGGCTCTCGTTATTATGTTACTTTTATTGATGATGCAACTAGAAAAACTTGGATTTATTGTATTTCGAATAAATCTGATGTATTTGATACTTTCAAGAAATGGAAAGCTTTGGTTGAGATTGAGACAGGAAAGAAGTTGAAGTGTCTCAGATCAGACAATGGAGGTGAATATTGCAACAAAGAGTTTGATAGGTACTGTTCAGAGCATGGAATTTGCAGAGAGAAGACAGTGCCAAGAACACCACAAGAAAATGGTGTGGCAGAAAGGATGAACATAACAATCATGGAGCGTGCAAGCTGTATGAGATTGCATGCAGGATTGCCTTTACAATTTTGGGTAGATGCTGTAGATACTGTTGTTTATCTAATAAATAGAGGGTCTTTAAGTTCCTTGGATGGTGGTATTTCAAAGGAAGCATGGACAGGTAAAAAGGTAAACTACTCTTTTTTAAATCCTTTTGTTTGTGAGGCCTTTTTCCATATTAATAAAGAAAATAGAACAAAGCTTGAGGCGAAATCAAATAAATGTACCTTTATTGGATATTGGGTTAATGATTTTGGTTATCGCTTATATGATTATGAAAATCACAAAATCATTAGGAGCAAAGATGTAATATTTAATGAAAAGGTCTAGTACAAGAATCAGTTGCAGGAAAAGAAACAGGAAAAAGAAAAAAAAAGAATACACAGTTCTTGATGAGATCACAGAAAAAGTAAAGGTGTCTGAAAATAATAATAATCAACTGCCACAATAACAAAAACCACCACAACAATAACCTAAAACACCTGAAAGTGGTGTCAAAAGATCTGCTAGGATAACTAGACCCCCTGAACGACACTCTCCTTCATTATATTATGAAGAAGCAATGCAGGTTGAAACTAGGAAGAAGTGGGAGCTAGCCATGAAATAAGAGATGGACTCCTTAATACATAACCAGACTTAGGACTTAGTCAGGTGGCCTGTAGGTAAAACAAAATTGCAGAATAAATGGGTTTATAGGCTGAAGGAAGAAGATGGAGGAAAATCGAGGTACAAAGCTAGACTTGTGGTGAAGGGGTTTTCACAGAAGAAAGGTATTGATTTTGATGAAATATTTTCTCCTGTTGTTAAGATGATTTCAATAAGAACTATTTTAAGTCTAGTAGCAGCGGAAGATTTACATCTTGAACAGTTAGATGTAAAGATAATATTTCTCCATGGATATTTGGAGAAAGAGATCTATATGTAGCAACTAGAAGGATATGAGGTCAAAGGGAAAGAAAAGTGCAGGCTAAAGAAGAGCTTGTATGGCTTAAAACAGGCTCCAAGGTAGTGGTATCTAAAATTTGACAGGTTTATGTCTAAACCAGGTTATACTATATGTCACTCTGATAATTGTGTTTATGTGAAAAAGAAAAATGATGGCAGCAATATTATATTGTTATTGTATGCAGATGACATGCTTGTTGCAGGGTATAACATGCAGGAAATAAATGTGCTCAAAAGAAAATTGGAAAATTCATTTGAAATGAAGGATTTGGGAGCTGCAAAACAAATCCTTGGTATGAGAATAACTATAGACAGGAAAAATCACAAATTAAAACTGTCTCAGAATGAGTACATACAAAAGGTGTTGAAAAGATTTAATATGCAGAATGAAAAACCAGTTAGTACAAATTTTGCTAGCCATTTCAAACTTAGTAAGGAGATGTGCCCCAAGACCCAAGATGAAATGGATTATATGTCTAAAGTTCCATATGCATCAACAGTTGGAAGCTTAATGTATGCAATGGTCTGCACAAGGCCTGATATTGCACATGCAGTGGGAGTTGTAATCAGGTACATGAACAATATAGGAAAATAATATTGGATGGCAGTGAAATGGATTCTCAGATATTTGAGAGGTACCACAAATCAAGCATTATGCTTTGGTGGTTCAAACATTTCTCTATAGGGATATGTTGATGCAGATATGACAAGTGACAAAGATAATAGGAGGAGCACTACAGGGTATGTATTTACTATAGGTGGAACAGTTGTCAGTTGTGTTTCAAAAATCCAAAGTGTTGTTGCACTTTCAACAACAAAAGCAGAGTATGTTGCTGCTACAAAGGCTAGTAAAGAAATGATTTGGTTACAAAGGTTTATGGATGGATTGGGTAAGAAGCATGATATGGGCACATTATACAGTGATAGAAAAAATTCCATTCATCTTGCAAAGAACTCAGCATTTCATTCCAGGATTAAACACATACATCTCAAGTACCATTTCATACGGTTAGTGTTGGAAGATGGACAGTTGAAGCTGGAAAAGATACACACTAGCTAGAATCCTGCAGATATGCTAACAAAAGTTGTAACCAGGGAGAAACTGAGATTATGCTTAGTTTCAATTGGTCTTCAAGTATGGTGATGAAGATGAGAAACAACCAGGTCCAAAGTGGAGTCATTGTCCAGCAAATGAAGCAGTGGTGGAGTTGCTACAATCAGTCTCCAAGTGGGAGATTGTTGGGTGTGGAGCCTAATTATCTTCTTTATTTTGTATCACATCATTGGACCCCTGTTATTAATGGGGCGGAAACGCCACCCGTAATTAAACGCTGCCTGGGGGGTCCAGGGGGGGGGGGGGGGCACTTTATGGAGCCCCCCCCTGGTGGGGAGTTTTAAGGGCATCGCCCCTGAAGCTAAAAAAATATGTAAAATTTCCTTGTAAAAGTATAATAATTTCTAGTCAATCTAGGCCGTTCATTAGGCGGATGATCTGACGGTAGAAGTTATGTTTGATGTAGAGTTTTTTGCCGTAGAAGGAAACCCCTCGTTTTGTATGAGGGTATTGCATTATGGCTGTGTATTGTATGTGTATTCTCAGAGTGAGAAACAGATAGGGAGACTGTGAGAGAGAACAAAGGATATTACAGTGGATCTGCTGTAGGTTGTGTCTCTTCATTTTGCTGGATAACAGAAAGGAAGGACTGGCTGTTTGGAGTGGATGTAGCCCAAACTGGGTGAACCACATATATCTGTGTCTCTCTAGTTTTATGTGTTTTGTGTGTTTGTGTTTTCCTCATATTTTATGTGTTGGATTGCTCTATAATATATAATTTTCTAACAGTAAACTTATAATTCAATGCAACAGTAACTCACTTATCCTATAAGATTAAGACAATAGTACAAATTACACCATTGAGACATGAAATCTCCCTGAAAAGGTAAAACAATGATATGTATTGTCTCTAAGACAATACATGTCTATGCTAATTCAAATTCAACTATCCTAAGTTCCGTGGAAAGAAGGATACCTATAATATAAGCCTTATGGAAGTCGAGTAGGCCCAGTAAGGCTACAAGAAGAAAGGAGAAGCTCCTGGTTTTGTTTTTTATATTGATTTGACACAGGTATAGAGGAGAAGCAGTCATGTTTTGTGAAGTCTATCAAATGGAAGTATGCTAAGTTTGGTACTTGTGTCCTGAAAAAGGAGAAAAGTCCTTCATAACTGAGTACATCAACCATAGTACCTATGATATGAAGCAGAAGTAGGGTTGAGAATCTGAAAATAACCTTGTACAAAACTGAGTTGCAACAGAATTGTTTGTAGGATTCTTTTGCATGGTTTGAATGCTAGTTAGTAGGTCGAATATATTCCTAGGAAGAGCCAGAATTTTAGAAAAGGCCGAAGGAAATTTTGGGCATTGTAGGAAGGCCTAGCATAGTACTAGTGCTAGGGCACATCCTCTAAAAAAAAATTCACATGAGATCAAGAATAAGTCTTCATACATATATCATGCACCAACTCATGGAAGAATCCTTGAAGATTTCACCAAGACCAGGTAAGCATTGTTTTAATTCTTTTGTCGTATACTTCTAACATTGTGTCTACAATTTGCAATAAGATAAGCTCAATGAAGTATCAAACAAAGGTATGTTTATCTTAAGGTATGTATAACCTACTCATTTGTTAAGTCTAACATCTTAAGGTTAGTTGCTTTTATGATTGACAACAATTTTTAATGTCTAAAGTAAAAATCAAATGTTTAGATATTCTAAGATATATATCAATCATTGATGTAATGAAAATCCTAATCATGATGCTAGTTTGCCTGTATAATTTGATTATGCTTGTCAAGAAATATTGCAGGTACATATTTCAGAAGAAGCCATTCATTAAGGAAAACTTACCAGGTTTGTAAAAAGAGTAATATTAAATCTTCGTACAAGGTACAGTAATTTTGACAAGTTTTTCCTACATTATTAACTCTTTCATGTCTAGGTTTTTGAATCATAAGGATTCTTTTTTGGGGATTAGATTAAATCTACTACCCTCACTATACTATTGATCATTCTTATGAAACCCTTACCTTTAAGGTTCATTGTAAAACCCTAACCTAAGGGTACGTCAATAAAACCCTAGTCTACGTAGGGTTTGTACAATGAAATTCTATCCTTGCTTAAGATAACTTCACAATAATATTTAAACACTAATCCTCTTAGGGTTATGAGAAAAAACCCCTTATATTAAATGAGGTCCTAGGAATGTAACCCTTAGGTGTATACTTTTCCGCATAATTGAAACCCTAGCATATAACCTTGATGTATTGTATCTAGGGTCTACCTAAGTATGTATTGATATGTGTCTCTAGTATATGTTGATGAAACCCTAGATATGCATATGTATGCTATACTGTTTTTCGATCTAGGGTATAGATAAAAACCCTAGTAGAAATTTATATTCTAGGATAATGATGAAAATCTAGAGTTTGCAATAAATCTAGTAATATTGAAGTCCTAGATGTATAATAATGTGATTGAATTATTATTTGATCAAGTTGCTGATATGAGATCTAGGGTTTATGACAAAACCATAGCAAGTTGTTAAAGTCTAAAGTATAAAAGGATGTAACCTTTTTTTATTATGAACATAACTAGGTTTAGATATCTAATGTCTAAAGTGTGAATGTTTTGATGCTTCCATTATAATGACTTGATTTTGATATAGTCAATGTCATGCTTTCTATATTTCATTTTGGTTGTAATTGCTATAAAAGTTTTACAGGTACATAATCTTCAAGATGTTGAGGATGTTCATAATGACGAGTATGATGAAAGATACTATAAGAATGATGATGAATCAAGATGACATTGATGAAACGAGAAGGAAATAAAGCCTTGAAAGATTGAAAGTCTCTATGTTATAAAAGAAGGAAGTTGTGGTGTTGAGAGGGATCATGAATAGAAGAAATGGTATGTCTCCTCAATTGAAAGGGAGTGCACATTACGTCAAAAAATGAATGAAAATTACTATCAAGAAACGTTCGTGAAGTTGCAAACAAGAGATTTGAGGAAATTTGAAGATGTATGAAGAAATGAAAGAATAAGAAAGCTTTTGAAAAATTGTATATGCATAACTTGATCATAGTAGCATCAGAGGACCTTGAAGGTTTATGTTTATTTATATTTGAAAGTTTATTATGATTGGGATTGTGTTTGTATAGATGAATCTCTCCATAAAAAGGTTGAATACTCTGGAAGCATGCCTGGACAAATGTATATATCTAGTTTGATAGGGAGAGTTGAAGCATCTACTGGTGGATGCTTGGGAGGACATTTGGCCAACCTATGTGTTGATGTCTAGATCTCGAAGAGGGAGGGTGGCATTGGTCATGGAGTTTCGACCTTGGATACACACCTAGATCCATGGGTTGATGGTTACCTAGAGTGGGTGAAAGCTTAAGTCCATCTTAGTCCCACCCAGATAAATTACCCTAGTTAGGTATCTAGTCCACAATGCTGAGTGTGCTAGAACTATCCGTAGTTCATTTCGAGATCTTCCATGTACCTCTCTATATATATGTAATTATGAATACCTCCCTGGTTAAGAGGGAGTGTTGAAGAATGTAACTAGTGTCGATCTTCATAATTGTACTTGAGTCACGATGTAATATATTTGTCAAAAGAATTTTTTATTAATTTGACTTATTAAAGCATGGGTTTCATTCTTGGGTGAATAGTCAATAGGTCAAAACACCCATTGATTTCTCTAGGATTTTGTTGAGTCAAAGCCAAATTTAATTATGCAAACACTTCTTGGGATCATTGTATTAAATAAAGAAAAACTATTTCAGTCATGCTAAGTCCTCCACCATCAAGTCAGCCTAAAGCTCTCCAAAAATTTGGCTTCAAACTTATCTTCTACAAGTTGACTACTTCTACTAGTCATGTCGGCTCAATGTACAGATGAAAACCACTTTTTATACCCTAGTGAAGTCGATCAAATGAAGGAGAAGTTAATAAGTTCGAATGAATACAAACAACAAAGTTACAGGTGCAAAAAAGTTTGGGTTGGATCACATATAGGACAATGAAGTACTGAATATGTAAAGGTCTGAAGCATGACATCAACTCAGGATTGAAATGCTTCACTATTATAGGGGTCGAAGTTTTCCAACATTAAAGGGCCAAAGTTAATTACAGGGACTAAGTTCATTACAGGGACAAAGTTTCTTTTTATAATTGCAGGAGACAAAGTTGTTTTATGGTTGAAAAAGTGTTGAAGCTGTCACTCTTGAAGGTTAGTTTTGGAAGCAGACTACTTCAACTGAAAGGCTAACTTGATGGATGGAGAGAGAGAGGTTTAGGTCAAGAGTTTTGGTTGTCTCACTATGATTTGAATCTACTGAAGGAAGAATTCTTGACTCGGTTTTCCTCTACCTAGGGCTTTTTCCCTGGCCGAGTGCCTACATCCCGTGTCCGTTGTGATTTTTATGTTTGGCATTTATCTTAATGAAAGAATAATATAAATAATTAAAATAAGAGCTAATAAGTAATATTCAAAATTAAATGACAAGATCAAAGAGAAATATGATGACTTAGATTTCTCAACATTCTCAGAGTAACAAAACTCTAGATCGTAGGTTATTCTTCAAAACAACACCTTCGACTGCTTTGCTGCATCAAAACTTGCACTCAGATTGGCTTCATTTTCATATATATATGTGTGTGTGTGTATGGAAAGATAATCTTTAGATCACTTGTCCACTGGAGATATATCACTTCATTCCTAACAACTATACTTCACAAGTTATACGAGATAGTCGAGACTAAAATATTTGTTGTCTTAAGTTTGAGCAATTATGGATCTAGGCCTTGCCAATTGCAAATCAAAGTTCTCCATCTATTTATTCATAGGTATAAATCATATAGGGCCGAGACTGGGAAAATCTGGAGTGGTTACTTTCAAAATTAAACAACAGACAAATCTCAGTACTGAAATCCTTCAATCAACATCACTGTAATTGAATTTGACCTTTTGTAGGATCTACTTATCACAAAATTTCCATGATGTGCCACAGAGATGAGTAACCCTTTTAACCTTATAGTGCAAAGAAATTTCTTAAGAAATGACGCCCTAATGAGGGTCAAGTTTCACAAGAAGAGCCAGTTCATTTCATTGGCATCCATGGAATGATAGTTTGTAGGTTCTGAACTGGTGATAATTTGTGCAGGAAGAAGACGTCTTATGAAAACTTTAATTGTTAATATTCCCTAAAGGAGGGCCGCAATGATAAGACAAGAACAAAACCCTTTCTCCCAAATAAAAAAAATTCAATCAGAACCCAATACTTCTGCCTCAACGATGTATCCTCAGGACTCCTTAAGAATGAAATTTCAAAGCTACTCAATCAGAGAATAATCTTTGAAATTGCCACACAGAGGAGTGATTTGAGGCCTCCTTTTATAGAAGTGACAAGCATCCAAGAAGTGTGGCTGATACAATGGAGGGAAGCACAAAATTGAAATTCAAAACTTAGATGTCCACGAAAGAAGGAGCCAACCTTAGTTCAGACCAATAAATATAATTTTGGATCAATAATTTTGGAACGAACTATTTGCCATGATCTTCTTCCTTTAAAAATAAACTACAATTTCCCATTAGAATTTTGAACAAAACAAATATTGGTCCAATTTTTAATTTTAGGTCCATTATTTTGCCTTGGGGCATTGTGCCATAAAAAAATAATCCAAATCATCATCTGATGGAGGTCTGTGAGGTGATAGAAGACTTATGCCACATCATCACTCATTGTCACCACATTGTCAGCCCTTGGGGTTTTGAAGCCATATGTTGGGGCCTCAACTTCAACTAGGCATATTTCACAAACTATGAGGACCCACAGAATGCTCCACATACCACCAAAACCAACAAGACCAGTAGAATACAATGACCGAGGTCTCCAAGATAATATCAACAATTTTCTACTCCAAAAACTCCAACAAAGGCGAGGTGTCTCCATTTTCCAAGGAACCCAAACCCTAGGACTAAGGTTTCAAACAATAAATTAGGGTTTCTACCACATCATCCTTTGAACTCATGGCGATATCTTAAATTCACTCTTGCATCTTGCTTTGACATCAATGGCAACATACTCAACACAATTGTGTGTTAAAGGGTCAAGATCAAGCAAGATCAAGGCCAACCAATATCAACCATATCAACTGATATTTGTGAGTAAAGTAGGGCACTTTCTCAAGTGAGGCAAATTTCTTTGTAATAGATTCAATTGTTACAAGATAATCAATAAAATACAACATCAAGCAAGTAGGTTTTCCTTGTTGGATTTCCTCGGAAAACTAGTGTGTCAATATTTGTGTGATGTGTTTTATATCTGTGTTTTTATTCTGCTACATACGAATTGTTAAGAGACTCTGTATCTTGGTGAAAGTTAACTAGGTTTATTTTTTTAGTTATTCATATAAGTAGTTGTAGATTTTCATGGAAATTTAACACCTTGATGCTTCTGCAGAAGATGTCCAAGTAGAAACCGATAAGCAACTTTTAAAAAGAAGATAATGGTCACATGCTTGACGAAAACATAAGAGCATCAATAATATATTCATATAGTTAATTTTCAAAGTTCCTGCAGTGGCATAGGCCTTGAAATGAGCTCATTAATGAGCCTCATCACAACCATCATCAACCTAGGGGTGTTAATGTTTGACATGAAGTTTCACACTTTTCTTGTTGGTGATAGAGTTGCAAATTTGGTGTTTTGAATACTTTGGTACCCATAATTTAATCATCATGGAATTTGGTGTGATCATCTCTTATGCTTAATGGCTCCTTTTGAGATAGTGGAAGCACAATTGGTCATATAAAAGGCAATGAACTGGAATATAATGGATGCCCAAACTATGCCCCATGCACTTGCTCTGTCAAATGAATCTCATTATCTTCCTTTATGAAGTTTCACACTTTTCTTATTGGTGATTGAGTTGCAAATTTGGTGTTTTGAATACTTTGGTACCCATAATTTCATCATCATGGAATCTGGTGTGATCATCTCTTATGCTTAATGGCTCCTTTTGAGATAGTGGAAGCACAATTGGTCATAGCAAAGGCAATGAACTGGAATATAATGGATGCCCAAACTATGCCCCATGCACTTGATCTGTCAAATGAATCTCATTATATTCCTTTACCATCCACTTGGGAAAATGATATTTTTAAACCTTTTCAATTTCAACAAGAATCAAGTTATAATCCTCATTACTTGCTATCATATTCTTGCAACAAAACTTTTTGAATGATGCCAATAAGGTTTCTATCATTGGAACCTTTTTAAAGCTTCAAGCGTGTAGGAAATTTCCTAGTGGTTTCGAGCTCATCTCGTACCCCAAGTCTATCCTCCTCACAATTTTGAGGGGTTTTCTTACTTTGTGGCCCACCATTATGTTTCGAATTTTCCCTTTCAACCTTAGAAATATGTTCTAGTTTCACTTCATAAACATTGTTTATCAACATTCTTTTCCTATGTTATAGGCTGCATGCTCTTAACCTTTTCTATAATCTCAAGGTCTTGGATTTTAATGTGTCAACCTTACCTTAATATTGTTGCAAATTCTTCGTCCTCAACTTCGGTCCTGCAATACTAGACTACAATTTTTGGCCTCTCTTCTTGCAATTCTCGGTCGGCTGCAATTTTTTGCAACCTTCGCACGTGTGATGGAATTAGGGTAATTTTAGCCCTTATTCTCCTTTCGCTTTCCTTGAGCTGATCTCCTTGTAACTTCGAATTGCAAGAGGGATATTCTTCTTACCTTGTTTGGGCCTTCTTGAGGTGACTGTACTTTTGATTTGCTGCAGTAATTTGTGCCCTAGTCTCCTCGCACGTGTGAACAAGAATAACCCAAAATAGTCCTTGCAAATTTCACTTTTCCTTTCCTTGAATTATTCTACCCTTTTCTAGGTATCTTCGCTCTTCTTCTGCTTCCACGAGATGCTTGAGTGAGTGTATTCAAGGGTGATCGACTATCCTCTTATATATAGGATTCTTTCTCATGTTTGTGGGTCAACTTGACACTGTCCCTAGGCCGACATGTCCTTTTGATAGGCTGACTTGCTTCTTTTGAGGACCGACTTGATTGTAGCACATAGACAAGGTCTTGGAGGGTCTTTTGACTCAAATGATTTTCTTTAAAATATGTAACATACCTAAATGGGTCTTCAATACATGACAATGACTGAATTGACTTTATGACAGACCTAGAAGCACTCAATATGGGTGCTTGACTTGAAAATAAATTTCACTTGTGCATGAAACCCATGCCTCAAGAACAACAATAATACATTTATTTTTCTCTTTACATTAAATACATAAAATCATGATTACATATGTCATTATGAAGACCTAACATAGTTACATATTTCAACATTCACAAGGATGCTCAGACCATAAACTAATATTTCACGATCGTCTTCAATATATTTATCATTACAAGGGTCCTCATTAAAGAATACACAGAAAGATTGGGCATTACCTCTCATTCTGAAGATAATACATAGAGTAAACTCTAGATTCTTCAGAGCATAAGGCTAGGTCAACAAAAAGGATTCAATCCATTACAACAATATAATTGTTAAGTACTTGCCATGTCACTTGTTGGAATTGAACTTGGTAGGGAGTATAACACTCCTCTCAACCACTTTAGTTAAACCCTACTGACCAATTTCATGTTCTTGCTATTGTCATTTTTTTGTAGCTCTCATCCACCTTTAACCACTTTTATAGTGAAATATTATTCCCTTGATTGTTCAAATATGCCTTCAACTTCTTCCATTATACAAGAATTGTCTGTAGACTTGAGGGAAATTATAACATAGGCTAGTTTTGCTCATATGTAGTTTTTTGACATTATTGTACCTAGTAGTCCCATTGAACTATTTATGGTCCTTTTTTGGACATTAGCCTTATCTTATTTTAATTTATTTACTAGCAACCATTCTTATTTATTTGAAATGTTGTTTTTCCACGATCTTGTTGTCTAGGATAGAATCTTCAATCACTGATGCTACCAAACCAAGAATCACAAGGAAGCTACTTTGCACAGTGAAATATAAAAAACAATAAATCTACTAGTGCACAAAATATAGACAACTTTTTACATAATTTTGTACATTTACCAATTTTTTTTTATGTTAATCCAAATGATAAATACAACAATCGAGCACTCTTGTACCAGGGATAATGGCCCTCATACATCCACTAGTACAAGAATACAAAATTGGGGCTTGGTGTTAGTCCATTGACAACTAATCTACCCGCAACAAGATACTCTGACCATCTGGTTGTAGTACGATCTGTCAGCTCATCTTGGTTGTACCTTGTACTTACTCGGTCCTTCGGCTCCCGATCTGCAACACTGCCTCTATCAATGATCCAAGTTCAATTGGCCACTGAACCTCGGCTATCCAATCTGCTCACTAGTTGTGCCTTAGTCCATCAAGGGAAAAACACATCAAAACTACTGTTGAGTTGTTCACAACTCCACTTGTGAACAACTCTCAACTTCCCACTTTTTCTCCTTAGCTACTCAAGGACTTCAATTCACTGCAGTATTCTTGTGTTGCTCCAATGAAGTCCGACACGGGGCATGAAGGGTTGCCACCTATCAATGCAAGATGTCCATCTCCCACAATGAAAACAGGCTAGGAGGACTGCCCATCATCTGCTGTAGATGTCCTTCTCCACAAGGAAAGTCTAGGGCTACTCAAAACTGCTCTTGGATGATCACACCCTTGAGCTCTTCTTCTGCCACTCTAGCAACCACCTAAGTCCATGAAGATGGTGCACACCGGGCTCCAACTTGGGCACTATCACGCTGCCTTCCAGCAAACCATAAATGCTCAATCCACTGTTCACACTTGGTCTACTCTCATGTTTCCCTTCAACAAGTGAACAATCCTTGCTGTAGAATTTGCACCTAGTTAAGGCATCCAACCTCCTAGGAAACCCTTCCTCTTGGATGTTAACAGACTCCATCAATAGTCCTATTCTAGGACACCCATCCACCTACAAATTAGTACCTTCTGCTACTCCTCTTGACATGACACCCAAACAATTGTTGATATAATTTGCTACTTAGGATGTCCACACCTCATCCACTAGTACCTAAATCAACATCAAACACATATACCTTGATTATTCATGGGCTGATGTCAACTTCTGTAGGTCTAAATCTCTGGCTAGGGCTGTTGGAACACTATTACAAAACCTCTTCCTCACCTCAAGACCTGCTCCATAGCTGCGACCTTCCGTCACAAACTTTTGTCCACAACCTTATGCAATTTTATGCTAAAGCAAAACCCAAATAAGCCTCCACGCCTACCTATTCCAAGGAGACAAGGCTGTAGCCTTCATGTATCTAATCAACCAACTTCTCGCCCCCCTGTTCTAAGGAGAATTAGGCTTGTAGCCTACTACATGTTCATTCACTCTAAGGCTGCGGCTTGATTATAGGAGAAGAACCACACTTCAAACATGACAAAACATTTCCCATAATTCCTTTAAGGCATGCGAGTGCCTCTCTTCCCTAGCTCAGACCTGTGGTGAGACGCTAACAACTTTAAAACAACTCCTCGCTACCACGTCTATGTTCTATGATCATGCGGTTGCCTCAGAGATGTATTAGATGAGATTTGATGCACTTGGATGGTGAAGATAACCTCACATGTGTTTTATTTATATCCTCACATGTGGCTCCAACAAAACATCCAAGAGGGCTTGTCTAACTATCATAAGGTCTCCAACTACTAGGTCGACCTTAACCAAGCCCACTCCACAACTTCAAAATTCATATCTCTTCAACTACAACTTGGAATTGGATGATTTTCGATGCGTCAGATTTGTCTCGATGTGAACTATCATCCTCATCCATCACATGTCGAAATATCATCACGGATTCACACCCACATGCTTGGGTGCAAAGCCCACACGCTTGGGTTTCATGCCCACAAGTGATTTTATGGTGCTCCAACCTCCAAACCCTAGGGCTTGGGGTACCTCCCAAGATACCAAAAATCAACATGAAATCCATGTTATGTTCTATCTAGAGTAGTCTCTCCATAGATGCATTTATCTCATGACAATTAGCACACTTAAACAAAATGCTCTAGTTATTAGGGCTTTGAGGAAACTTCCATGTGAATATGAAATTTTTAGCCATATAGTCTACACATATATTGGTTCCCTACAAGGATCAAACCTTGATCTTCCCTTCTTAAGGTAGAGTAAGGATAATACCTAATACCACCTTCTCCCTAATGTGTTTTTTTGCACATGCCCTAGAATGAAGCTCAAATGCAAGCCAAACTCGAATGGGGTGTTAATTTTTGTAGCATCAGATGTGTTCTAGCCTCGAAATTTGGCAAAGAGGTTAGAATACATGTATTCTCCAATACACAGAAATAATTTTTGGAAATTCCACCTAGAGACGACTTAATTAAATTAACTAGACAATTTTTAATATTTCCTAAGTCTAAACTTAGGAAATATGATTAATTAAAAGGTATTATTTAATTCATGGTGAGAATCTTCCAAAAAATGAATTGGATCGAGTTCTAGTTAATCTTAGTCATTGATTAAGTTTTAATCATGGTTTTTTATGTCTCAATGAGATATTATAAGAAGAAACTCGATGGGGCTTGGAGAACACACTTGAGAAATTCGATTTCATTAGCAGATCAATTTCAGAGTAGCAGTGTTTTGTTGTTGGAGAGAGATCTAGTGAGCTCGAAGCAGTGAGAGAGGGGTAGGGATACTAAGGTCGAAGGAATATTTTCCAATTCCGGTGAGTTCATTGCAGAGACGCAGTGAGTGCCACAGAGAGGCAGCGCAGTTCTTCAAAGGAGATTTCGTATTTTGCTGGGGAGAAGTAGTGATTCAGTGCCAGAAGTTGGAGAGAGAGTCTGGAGGCCATGAGAATCCATTTCCCATACAACAGTTGATTAGATAGCGAGAGAAGAAGCCGTTCTGAGTTGTGGGACGCAGTATTGCGTAGGCTGACGTAGTGACTGAGTTGAGGCCAGTGTCAGATCACCAGTGGGAGTGAGATTTTTATCACTAGATTTATTGTCAGTTATTTCTCTGTATGGATTGCTAGATTTAAGCATCCATATTTTTGTACTCAGATTTACTACTGCATAATAATCAAACCCTCAACTGCCGCATCGATTTTCTCGAGTTGGGTTTTTCCAGGGACTTAGTCCAAAATTAACTGTGTATTTGTGTGTGTGTGTGTGCATATGTTTTTCTAGCGTTATTTTTTTATTATGCTGTATTTGTTTTGTGAAGGTTGCAGTGTATTAGTTTCGATATTTACCGTAGCACACAGTAAATAATTTGCTTAATTTATTTAACAAATAGAAGAAACTATATCAGTTGCTACAGTTGGATTCCGGGGTTCAGAATTTTCACATGGGGAAATGAAACACTAGAGTATGCCATAATATTCCATTCCAAGCTCTCTCTACCCATGCATCCAATGTTCCATTCAAAACATTTTCCCCATGAATTTCATTGTTAGGGATTTTTCCATTTAGGATATGATTTCTTCCATTTACATTTCCTCTCCAAATACTAGTCTCATATTTTCCTCTTTGCTTTTGATTAATTTCTTACATTTTTTTTTTCATTTAGGAAGTGATTTCTTCCATTCACATGTCCTCTCCAAATACTAGTCTCACATTTTATTTTCTAATTTTGATTCATTTCTTCTTACGTTTTCTCCTTATAAAACCTACTTTTGCTTGGTTTTCCTTCACATTCTCTTACCTCCTTGCTAAATGACTCGTATCCTTTTTAACTTTCTAAATATTTGTCCTCGGTGTTGAAGATGGACTTGAGAAAGACATATTTCCCCTCCTCTAAATAGCACACTAGTTATTCTTCAATTGCATCCTCTCCTTTTTGATAATATATTGTAATCTATGTTAATATTTTGCATGAGATTTTTGGTGTCTTATAAAGATTTCTCATAAGATGCGGTTTTGTTTTTGTTGAGTTTAGTGGGCGAGGAAATTAGTGCAGACTGAAACAACTTAGTCGATGTAGATTTTGTAAGTGAAGGCTAAATGTAAATTTTGGATAGACAGAATGTTCTATGCTTAATGAAAATTTAGTTCAATCTTCTAGGGCCCAATACAATATAGAAATCACATAAACATTAAAGTAAAATGCTGATAGAACATACCAATAGATCAATATAAGACAATATAATAAAATAGATCGGATTTACATATAGTCTTGTCCAGCAAAGATTTAGAATAGTATGCGTTATGGCAGTCAACAGGATGCTTGAACCAGAAAAGTCTTTCTCAGGTCAGCCAACCCTCCAAGTGTCACACACACAACCCTCAAAGACAGCTCATCAAAAGTCAACATAATTCAACAAAAAAAATCCCACATCCAGATTTCCGGAATCATCCATATTTCCGGCATCCATATTTACGACATCATCCATATTAACGGCATCCAGATTTATGACATCCATTTCTGGCATCATCCAAATTTACAGCATCCATTTCTGGCATCATCCAAGTTTACGGCATCCAGATATATGGCATCCATTTCCGACAACATCCAGATTTATGACATCCAGATTTACAACATCCATTTTCGAAATCATCCAGATTTATGGCATCCATTTTTGGCATCATCCAAATTTATGGCATCCATTTCTGGCATCATCCAGATTTACGACATCCATATTTACGACATCCATTTCTGGTATCATCCAGATTTACGACATCCATTTCTGGCATAATCCAGATTTACGGCATCCATTTCTGGCATCATCCAGATTTACGACATCCATTTCCGGCATCATCTAGATTTATGACATCATTTACGACATCATCCAGATTTACACGTGGGAGGGAGAGAAGCATTTTCTAGGCTGAACAAACCAATCAGATCACGAGGAATGTGTGTGATGAGATGATGATGAAATGACGTCCAAGTCTCTCCAATTTATATCCATATGTGAGGGTGTGTGACACATCTCTTGGGTTCTCAAGCCTACATTACAAATCTGGTCAACCTTGCACATAAGTGGAATAAATTCAAAATAAATGTTCTGCTCATCTGATCATGATGATCTTTAGATCAATCCTTCACGTCTGTGAAAGAGGAATCCAATAAAAATATTGGCATCATCATCTGAGCAGTACAACATGGAGTTTGGACCTAGTTGCCCAAAATTAACACTCCCTCTCAACTAGGGAGAACTCCATCCACCAGTTCCATCCAAACATTGTGCGTCATCTTGTCGTAACTTGCTTTGCTAGCTTCTTTATTTCAAATGGTGAGTCACAAATACATCACTCTCGGTTGACTCGAAGTCAACTCATAGGTCCAAAACCTCTATAGGACTCAAAGGAATCTCATACTAACCTGTAGTTAGTTTAACTGATCCGAATTCAGTTGGAGGTTCAAAAACTCACTTGGACTCAAAAGAGTCATATACGAACCCGAATTAAGTTTAACTGACCCGAAGTCAGTTGGAGGTCCGAAACCTCACTTGGACTCAAAAGAGTCATATACTAAACCGAATTTATTTTAACTGACCCGAAGTCATTTGGAGGTCCGAAACCTCACTTGGACTCAAAAGAGTCATATACTAACCCGAAATTAGTTAAAATTACCCGAAGTCAGTTGGAGGTCCGAAGCCTCACTAGACTTGATCCCAGATCAAGTGGTTGGGCACATGCCATCCTAGACATAGAGAGTACGACAATCTCCGATGCGTCCATCGATTTTTCTATTGGTCTCTATCCACATTTCCCACCTTATTGGCCAAGATGAGAGGTACTTCCCATGAGTCCGAAACTCCATGGGTAGGATGCATACAGGGCACAGATCAAAGATATGTGAACCAACTCAATATCATCACGGTGGGGCAGAAGCACACCAACAAGGTTCGACAAGCCTAGCCCTGTGGTTGCTTATAGCTCCAAGAAGCTATCCCCAAATCCCCCTGGAGTTCCCATAGCTCATTGTCCAATAGGACCCCCAGAATAGGGTCATTCCATGATTCCAAGATTCTCATAGAACGTTAGGAACTTGACCTTCCCCAAGGGCTTAGTGAGAATATTCGGGATCTTCTCATCAGTTCCTATATGATCAAGCCTTACGAAGCCTTGCTGTACCATATCCCGGATAAAATGGTACCTGATATCAATATTCTTGGATCAATCATGGAACACGGGATTCCCTGACAAAATAATCCCACTCTGGTTATGACAAAGGATAACAATGGTATCTAACACATGCCCGAACAAATCACTGAAGATATTTCACAACCAATTAGCTTCACAACAGGCCATACTTGCTGCAATGTATTTTGCCTCAGCGGTGCTTGAAGCCACCGAATTATGCTTCCTACTCATCCAAGATATCGAAGTAGAACCAAGTGTGAAGCAACATCCAGATGTGCTCTTGCGATCCACCACACTGACAGCCCAATTGGCATCAGTATATCCATGGAGTCTCAAACTCCCAGTAGTGTATCTCAGCCCATGGTTTATCCTGTCCCGAAGATATCTCAAGAGATTCTTGGCACCAACCTAGTGAATTTGATGAGGATCAACCATGTGTTGACTAAAAGTGTTCACTGCAAAATATATGTCCGGACGGGAGTTCACTAAGAACATCAATGCCCCAACGAGTTGACGATACTTGGTAGGATTTCCCAATGCGGGCCCAACAACATTTCCACACAACTTCTTGAAGTTGAGTTCCATCAGTGTCGACAGAAACTTACAATCCACCATACCAAATCTCTCCAGCAGCTTCACAATATATTTTCCTTGAGAGAGGAAAATCTCGCCAGGTCTCTGCTAAACCTCCAAGCCTAGGAAGTAATGCATCACTCCTAGGTCTTTCATCTCGAACTTAGAAGCAAGCTCCCTCTTACACTGGTGAATGAGAGGGTCAACACTTGTCAAGAAGAGATCGTCCACATAGAGAACCAAAATGAGAGGCTTTTCTCTATGAACCTTGAAGTAAAGGTTCAGATCAACATTACTTTGAGTGAAGACCAACTTCATCAATTAGCTATCTATCCTCTTGTACCAAGCCTTGGGGGCTTGCTTCAACCCATAGAGGGCTTTCTTCAACCTGCATACATGAGAGTCTCTATCCTAGACTTAGAGCCCTAGAGGTTGCTCCACATACACCTCTTCCTTTATCGAACCATGTAGAAAATCGATCTTCACATCCATATGATGGATACTCCATCCTTGCATTGCAGCAAGGGAAATAATAGATCGGATGGTGGTATAGAGGGCCACAGGTGTAAATATATCATCATAATCTATGCCTTCCTTTTGAGAGAAGCCTCAGGAAATGAATATTTCCTTGTACTTTTCAACACTACCATAAGATCCATGCTTGATCTTATAGAGCCATTTCGAGGTGACAACAGCTTTGTCCTCTGGTCTCAGGACCACATCTGAGACATCATTCTTCATAATGGACTCGTACTCTTCGTGCATATCATCCTTCCAAACTTTATACTTTACAACTTCTTCAAATGATCCAGGCTCAGATTGTACGATAATACTCATAGCTGCTAGATACCCTTGGTATCTATTCGACTTATTGCTTTCACAGAATGTCCCCCTTGGGGCCATATGTCTCTCGACATCCTCGAGAGTATCCCTGAACCATGAGGGTATTCTCTTCATTGAAGGAGGTGGATCAATAAGGTCCATCGATCCTTCAACATCGGGCATCATCTCATCCTTCAGCTCTTCCTGCTTCCCTGTTCTTTCATCATTGTCTTCCTTGGAGCTAGGAAGGTTTATCACTTTCCTGAGGGAAGCCTCTTCATCAAAGGTGACATTGTGGCATATCTCCACTTTTATTTGAACAAGCACATAGATTATATATGCCTTTGAAGTTTCACTGTTGCCCACAAACATTCACTTCTTTCCAGAAGCATCCAACTTGTTTCTCTTCTCTTTCGGCACATGAAAGTAAACAAGACAACCAAAAACTCTAAAATTTTGAAACATCAGGTTTCTTACTAGAGAAGACTTCTTCAGGATTTTTGGAGTCAAAAGCGAAATGCGGGCATCATTTTTGTACGTACACAAAAACGTTTGTAGCTTCTCCCCATAGAAACTTTGGAAGACCTTGGTCACATAGCATGGCACGAGAATCTTCCACAATGGTCCTATTCTTTCTTTCAGCAACACCATTTTGCTCAGGAGTATACATGGTTGTGGTCTCCCTCTTAATGCCAACTCCTATGCAAAATTCATTGAACTCAATTGACTCATATTCGGTGCCATTATCAGTCCTCAAAATATTGATCTTCTTTCCTGTTTGATTTTCCACCAAGGCCTTGAAGGTACAAAACCATTTGAATGCTTCATCCTTCTTCTTCAAGAAATATATCCAGGTCTTGCGAGAGAAGTCATCGATAAAACTCATGTAATAAGAACATCCTCCCAAGGATTTCATAGGCAACATACGAGATAAATCATAATGTATCAATTGCAAGATATCAGATGTCTTTGTGACACTTGAGGGGAAAGGTCCCCTTGTATGCTTTCCTTCGACACAGCCCTGACAATATGCCTTCATGATCATTCTTGAATTTGGGCATCCCAAACACCACCTTCGTTGCTTCAAGAAGGGATTTGTAATGAAGGTGTCCAAACCTCCAGTGCCATAACTAAGTTTGACGAGTTGTATCACATGACATAGCCCTAATGGACTTCCTCCAACCTGGTAGAGTGTAGCAACTCTAAAACCAATAGTGAAATATTCCTTGAAGTTCTTCTTTTAGTCTTGGGGAAGTCCTCCAATAGCAATGAGGACGAGATCTCGATCAACTACTTCTTCTCCTATGGCAAGGAGATCATTCTTGATTTCTGCGAGCCTCATAAAATATGATGGAGGCTCATGAATCTTCCCCTGCACATAGTCCATGACATATTGATCTTCTAATGCCAAATCCAAGGACATATTCCATGCATGATAATCAGACTTTCCAGTCAACTTATCATTAGACCATTGGTCCTTAACAAGACTTCTTCTTCGGTTATTTCTTTTCACACTATCTTGGGCTTTATCTTTACCTTAGCTCTGATACCATGTAAATTTTGGATAAACAGAATGTTCTATGCTTAATGCAAATTTACTTCAATCTTCTAGGGCCTAATACAATATAACAATCACATAAAAATGAAAGTAAAATGCTGATAAAACATACCAATAGATCATTAGAAGACAAGCCAATAAAATAGATTAGATTTACATATCTTCTTGTCTAGCAAAGATTTAGAATAGTGTGCGTTATGGCAGTCAACAGGATGCTTCAACCAGCAAGGTCTTTCTTAGGTCAGCCAACCCTCCAAGTGTCCCACACACAACCCTCAAAGACAACTCATCAAAAGTCAACGTAATTCAACAAAATAATCCCACATCCATATTTCTGACATCATCCATATTTCCGGCATCCATATTTACGGCATCATCCAGATTTACGGCATCCATTTCCGGTATCATCTAGATTTACAACATCCAAATTTAGGGAATCCATTTCTGGCATCATCCAGATTTAAAACATCCAAATTTAGGGCATCCATTTTCAGCATCATCCAGATTTACAAAATCGATATTTACAACATCCATTTCTGGCATCATCCAGATTTACGACATCCAGATTTATGGCATCATCCAAATTTATGGCATCCGGATTTACGACATCCATTTCCGGCATCATCTAGATTTACGACATCCATTTCTGGCATCATCCAGATTTACGACATCATCCAGATTTACGGCATCCATTTTCGGCATGATCCATATTTACGACATCCATTTCCGACATCATCTAGATTTACGACATCCATTTATGGCATCATCTAGATTTATGACATCCATTTCCGGCATCATACATATTTATGGCATCATCTAGATTTATGACATGCAGATTTACGACATCCATTTCCAGCATCATCCAGATTTACGGCATCCAGATTTACATGTGGGAGAGAGAGAAGCATATTCTAGGCTAAACGAACCAATTAGATCATGAGAAATGTGTGTGATGAGATGATGATGAAATGACCTCCAAGTCTCTCAAATTTATATCCATCTCTGTGAGGGTGTGTGACACATCTCTTGGGCTCTCAAGCCTACATTACAAATCTGGCCGACCTTGCACATAAGTGGAATAAATTCAAAATAAATGTTCTTCTCATTCGATCAAGATGATATTTAGATCCATCTTGCACCTCTCCGAAAGAGGAATCCAAAAAAAAATTGGCATCATCATTTGAGCAGTACAACATGGAGTTTGGACCTAGTTGCCCAAAATTAACACTAAAGATAAGGAACATATGGTTAAATTATCTCATTATACGCTACATAATTATATAATGTGTGCTTTTCTAAAATTTAGAGGCAATGTAGGTAATGGAAGGTGGAGGACAAATGTTGGATATCTTTGTGTAAAAGGGGAAAAAGGTGAGTTCTCTTTTGTTTCACAACCTAGGCAATCCTCCCCATTTCATATACAATGGTGCTACTCCCTCCGTTTGCATAAGAATTTTGGTCACTATTAAAAATTTCTTATATAAAATTATGGCCTCTTTAATATTTCTCATAATAGTTTGACATGTTTTAAATATTTGTCGTAAGATTTTTTTTTATTTTGATTTTGATTTTTGTTAGATTCAATGGTTCGTGGAATCAGGGGAGTTCCTGGAATCCATAAAAGAATGTGGAGGATTAGTAACGAATATACTAAAATGTTTGTGTGAGAGAGATCATAGTAAAGTGCATAAGCAAAGGGAGAGGTGAGTTCATTTGGTGCAAATTCCGTGTCATGATCAATTGTGAAAACCTCCATATTTCAAATACTATGGATGTCTTTCCTCCTTACGTAGTTAGGGTTTATTGTTTTTTATGTTTCTGCAAGATGTATTTACTTTTGCATATGATTGATTACTTATAAGATTTTTGGTCTCTATTTAAAATTTTTGATAGGATAATGTGGCCTTTGTTTCATATTTCTTTTAAGATAGTTCGTGTGTATTCAATATTTCTCACAAGATTTTCTGGTCTTTTTTTAATATTTTAATTTGTGTTATGCAGGGTGTTCTTTGTTGGCCCGTGGATGCTATTTGGGGTTGCAAAGTAGAGTTTATCTTCAATGTTTCTCTCTATTTGTTCTTTCTCTTGTTTTTTGCTATTATTGTTTGTATCTTTCGCTATTGCTGATAGTGCTTTTTTTTTCCTTCATTTGTGAGCATGGCTAATGTGATTAAATTTAGATGCGATACAGTGGAGGTAAAGGAACATGGAGGATTGTTGATGAAACTCTTGAAATATCTATATGAAATAGACATGGGCTAGTGCAATAGAGGTAGAGGTAGATTGTGAGTTCCTATTTGGTGCAAAACCCATGTATACTACACTATGAAATTGTTCTCATTTAAAATAAATTTTTCTCCTCCCTTAGCTATTTAGGGTTTGTGATTTTGGCCTTTGAATAAAATTTACTTAGTTCTACATAATATTTTTGTTCTTTGTTGAAGATTTACTGTAATGTTTTTTATTATCTTTTTAATAGTTTCATGAGATTTTTGGTGTCTTTTTGAGATTTCTCATAAGATATTTTGATCTTTTTTCCCCGAGGAAAAATCTTAATTTTCATTATATGGATAGTAAAAATTACATGTTGTCGATGCTTCAAAAGAGAATATCTCAAAACTAGTAGCCAAACATGCCACATTCATCATAAAGTTCCAACATATAAGTGTCTGTGTACATATAAATATAAAAAAAAGAAAGCCTAACATACATAGGATATTAACAAAAATAATAACAAAAAATTGTCTCATCAATGGATCGATAGGGGTCAATCAGTTCCTACATCCTGTTTTTGATGTTCATTGAATGACCTGTGATAATATTGAAAAAAGTCGTGTGCCATGTGCTCTTGAATCAACCATGTACCATAATATTGCTCTGCTGCTTCTGGCTTCTTTGGATAGACCATCGACAATCTGGTTCCTTTCCCTGTATATATGATGACATGTCACTGAGTCAAATTGATATTTTAATATCATGATTTCATCCAATAGATTTATGAGTGCGTGCACGTGACAATTTTCTTCTTGGTTGAACCACTTAACAAGAATTTTTGAATCACCAAAAATCTGAAGATGCCGACATCCTTTTTCAATGGAAAAAATAAGTAAGAATATAAGGATGTTTAGTTATGAATAGTAGCTTGTAACTCTCCCTAATCCTGTATTAAGTTTATAAAAATGATCATTAGATAAGTATAAAATATCCCCCCCCCCCCCCACCACAGGCAACAAGTTTGGCAGACCCATCAAAGAAAGCCCATGGGATGGATTTGTCAATGGTTCAGCAGTGATAATATTGGGTCTTGAATTTTGCTCCTCTTTAGGGATATGATTGAATGTTGCCACAATATGGGATGTTGTTAATGTCCAATTTTGATATTTTTCCAAAAAAAAAAATTTGTTGGAAAATTCCCAACCAAATTTACCAACAAACCAGCAGGGGAAATTCCCGAGCTTCACCGAACTATCACTATTCCACCACAATTCCCATGCTTTAGATACAAATTGTCCCTGCCATCTGATATTAATAGCTAAATACTGGAAGATCTGGTTCCCTTAATTGTAATGTTATGGGTAATTCCAAAAAGAAGTGGGCAATATATCCCTGATTTTTATTACATAAAGCACACCAAGAGGGTCCTTGTAATGATTGTCGTTGAAGATTTTCACTTGTGGGGACCTTATTCTGCAACAAACACTAGATAAACATCTTGGCTCTTGGTGGGCCTTTAAGCTTCCAAATCAACCTCCACCACTAATCACTGTTGTTTGGTTCTTCCCTAACAATGATGTATAGATAACCTTCTTTCGGTGTGTAACTACCGTGGGAAGCACGGGCCCATATGAGCTCGTCCTCCCTATCCCATATTCTAACATGAGCTTCAACAAGGCATTGATAAAAGAATTCCAGACCTAATGCCAGTGAGCTGGTAATTGTAAATCATGTGCTGACTTACAGCCCTGACTAAATAAAGTAGAAAATTCGTTTTCGAAAATATGATCTAATGTTCTATAACCAACATCCGCAAGAAATTGCACTAAATCCGGAGGGAGATTATGGCATTACCGCTCCCAGACCAACCATCAACTCCAGTACACACTCTCTCCTGTTCTAACTCTCCAAGCCAACCTTGATCTGATATATCCAAAGGAGTTTAAGACTGCCCTCCACATCGAGGAAATATATTATCTGTTCCAGTGTGGTAACCTGATCCATTCCTCAACTTGTAGCGGGGAAATACATTTCTGTGCAACCACTTGTTTCCATAAACTATTTGATGAGATGAGCTCCCATCCCAATTTAGCAGCCAGGGATTTTGAAAAATTGACAAGATTTTTCATCCCCCAACCTCCCCATTTTTTGGGCCTGGCGATTTGATCCCATTTGGCCCATGCAAATGTTTTGATTTCTTTCTTCCCCCTCCATTGAAACTTGCAACAAATCTGCTTGATTTTATGTAGGATTCCAATTGGAATCCAAGCTAAAGACATCCAGTAAACTGGGATAGCCTTTAAAACATATTTAATTAGAATCAGTCTCCCTGTCTGAGAAAGGCATCTATGATGCCATAGATTTATTCTGCCCTCTATTTTTGCAACCAACTATGAACAATTTGCATTTTTATAATTATTTGGTTTCAACCAAAATCTGAGATACTTCAAACCTTATTCAATATTCTGCTGTCTGAAGGGAAACATTTGTTCAACGTAGGCCAATTCATTTGGAGAGCACTCTGTTATTGATAAGGTGGATTTGTATTGATTTGTCTCCATACCAGCGGCCTTGAAATTTTTTTTGAGGATTCCATCCAACACAAAGGAGTCACTTATAGCTCCATTCAAAAAAATGAGTACATCATCAATAAAGAGGATGTGGGTCAACGATATATTTGAAGTAATCTTAATTCCTTTAAATCTCCCATGATCCTTTTCATCAGTAATCAGTCTACTCAAACCATCCATCACTAATAAAAAAAACAAAGGAGATAAGGGACATCCTTTCTTGAGTCCACACTCTGGATGAAAGAAGTTTGTCATTGAGCCATTAATTAGAATACTGTAAGATACAGATGATACACAACACAATCCAATTTATAAAATTGTTAGGAAAAACCAAATGAGTTAGTAGCATCTGAAGGTATAAACAACTCATCCTGTCATATGCTTTAGATAAATCTATCTTCATAATCAATCCTCTTAATTTCTTAATTTTAATGGAATGGAGACCCTCTTGTGCTATGCCTATAGCTTCATGAATCTGTCTTTTTTCTAGGAAAGAAAACTGTTCCATAGATATGTGTTGAGATAATATAGGCTTGATTCTATTAGCTATGATTTTACCAATAATATTGTAAATGCAATTGCATAATGATATAGGCCTAAATTTATTATAACTAATGGAATTATCAGATTTTGGAATCAATGCAATGAAGGTAGCATTGAATGCCTCATACATTCTCCCATCGAACCTGCAGTCTTCAATTAATCTTAGAAGGTATTAGCCAATTTGATCGAAGAATGTGAGATAGATTCTATAGACCATCCATCCAGACCAGGGTTCTTGTCCCTCTTGAACCAATTTTCCAATTCTTCCATCGTTACCGGGGAGAACAATTCCTCATTATCCTTCTCGTTTACATATCGCGGGAATAAACTGGCCACCTTGATAATTTCTGCCAAGGAGGTCTCCTGCTGAGCTTTGAACAAATTACCAAAATTCTAGATACCTAGGTTTGCAAGACTACTAAATGGATACACAAAATTACCTTTCTCATCCTAAAGGGACCATATAGTGTTAACAGATTTACGGTCCCTGGAAAATTACTGGAAAAATTTGGTATTGTCATCTCTTGATTTCATCCATATTACTCGATTTCTAAGCCTCCAAGTTTTTTTTTTTCCCCCTTAACAACTTGATATTTTTAGCCTCCAGATGGATGACATGTTGTTTTTCTTCCAAGGAATTGAACCCTCCATTGATTGGATCTTCAAGCATAGCTAATTCCACTTCAATTTTGTTGAGTGCTTCATCTCTCTTTTTTCATTTGGCCTTAGCCCAATCAATCGTTCTCCTTTGAATACACAATAGGTTTTGCGCAAAATGTTCAACAGAATAAACATGCTCCACTTGGGACCAAACCCTCCATTCTTGCTTAAACAACCTGAGATAATCCTCATCACCTAGCCAAGTCAAGTTGAATTTGAAAGGCAAATGAGGTTTTGGCGACAAACCAACAATCTCTAAAAAAATAGGTGAAAGGTCTGAGATTCCCCCTGAGCCCACCCACTACCTAATCTTATTGATCTTATCAAGCACGGGTTCTTTAATGAGAAATCTATCCAATCTCCTGGCCAACATGGCCGATCCAGTCCGACGATTCCTCCATGTGGGTTGGGACCTCGCGGATTCAATATCAATGAGGTTATTTGATTCCATAATTTGTTTGAAAAAGTCAGATAGTGAGTCAATAATCCGCACTGTTGAGACATGGTCCATATATGTTTATCATCCAAAATTCGATGCCTAATTCCTCAGAGAATACATTTTCCCCAATCACACCTTCCTGACCCTAAACATTTAATAATTTCATAGTTATAATATTAATGTCCATTTCTAAACCACCAGATCGCCCTTTAATGTCCAGAGCATGGAAACTCCATCTCGGCACCATGGGTTCAAGTATAGGAATGATATACTCATGAATCCCTAAAGTCTCCTTAAGAAAGATCACGTCCAGTTTATTAGATGCAATCAATCTTATGAGGGCTAGTTTTTTAGCAGGGTTAGCCAACCCTCTGCAATTAAGGGAGAGCCACTTCATCGGGTAACCATACCCGGGTTGCTGCTTACTCTAAGAACCCTGACTATAGAAATCTGTCTTCCTTCAACGACATCCAAATTTTCCTTATGAATGGCTATTGACATGTGAGATTGTCTGCCCCTGCCAAATTTAACTTGCTTCAGAGGTGATGAGATACCAATCCCCCCTTCAAGGCCTATGGGATTCTTGGCTAATGAGCGAAGGTTATATCTATGGTTGGCACATGACTTCGAGGAGGATTCCTTTAACAAGGATGAAGACATCGTAGGGGGATTCAGTACGTTAGGGGTAGGGGCCTAAACCATAGGGCATGATGCAGAGGAGGGGCTGAAACCATAAGGCATGATCCAAGGATGGGGGAGGAAGAGAAATACCCGAAAGCGACGAAGCATTTGTAGCACGAGATCGAGTGACCATAAAAGGTGTTGTTGGGGCAGAACCAAAGGCACCACGTCCCGAAAAATGCTTTGATATTGACTTGGAGCGACAAAGAGAAATACCCGAAAGCGACGAAGCATTTGTAGCACGAGATCGAGTGACCATAAAAGGTGTTGTTGGGGCAGAACCAAAGGCACCACGTCCCGAAAAATGCTTTGATATTTTTCTTTGTCGCTCCAAGTCATTATGATGCGTCTGCAAGCTGGTCTTTGTGATGCCTTCTTGTCCTACCTCCTTGATATCCTCAATCTTATCCTTTCCCAATAATGGAAATTCCTTGAACAGATGCCTGACTTTATGACATTTTCTGCATCTAAAAGGTACCCCCTCGTAGTCCAAATTTTTCAATCTAGAGTAACCCTGCCACTGAAGTAACAAAATTTCCACCAAACCCTCTCTGGTATCAAGATGAACTAGGATCCGAGCAAAGGTCATCCTGCCTGTCTCAATAAAGGATTTTTCATAATCTAAAAAGATCCCAAGATCATCTCGAATACTTCTAAACATATCCTCAGTCCAAAATTGTAATGGCAATCTCGTAACCCTGACCCAGATCAGACTTACTCCTAAATGTTCATGCTTGGGATCAAACAAAGGGGACCATCTCTTCATCAAGATAGGTGCAATATCAATGTGCCAAAATTTCATGAGAACCCACTGTGCGTGATCCAAAGATGAGAAACTAAGTGTAAATCACCCTCTGATCATTGTTACCACCGAAGGTAGAACATCCAACGCTTGACCCCAAAACTCCACCACCCATTTCTTGAGGCAAGCCGTGGTTTAGTTACGGCCCCGAACCCTACCCACAAGGATTCAATCAACAGTGCCCATAATGTTGCTAAATTTTATACCCTCCCCCAGAACCAGTTGCCTACCTCTTTCCTTCACTTTGGTAGCTTTAGATTTTTTCCCCTTTGGCTGGGGTTATCCTACCTCTACTTCTCCCACTCCTTTTTATAGATTATCATCTTCCCCCTTTTCCTTGGCCTTTGAACAAAATTGATTAGGATCACAATTTGACAAGCCGACGAAACATCTAGAATATTGTGCCATGGAGGAAAGCCCTAATCCACGAGTTGAATCTGCATCGTCCGTCCTTGTTCCTTGAAGAAAATTTTCTATTTGTTTGCCACAATTTGTCGAAACCCCCACAACACCTTCACTATAAGAATTGTTCACAACCCTCTGTTCCTCTGAACTAGGGTTTAGAATTGTATCCAGAAACTAAAGAGAAGACAAACATGGGACCGATATATCCAGCTAGTGCAACACCAGATCCCTTGAGAGATGCCCCATAATTCCTTCACTGTGAAACCCTAACGATGGATGCCCATAACCTGATAATAGAGATTCTAATTCGAGTGATGACGATATGCCCAAAACCTCCTCCGGAGAAGACCTAGAGGAGACCACCTGTTGCTTTGGTGAACCGACTTATCCCAGTAACTCCATTTCAGGGTGATGATGTGGTGATTCTTTCCATATGGCCTCTAATTGTAATGGATCAGAGTAGTCCACCAAATCTAGATCCATCTCAGCAGGTAAAAAACACTCCTTTCCACTAACACTGGGATGTTTGACAGGTATGTGCGATCTCGACTACATAGCTCACCCTGTTCCCTTCTCCTCGTAGGACCAAAGCCTCCATTACTATTCTCGTGACTACAGTCTGATGACTACTGTGATACAAATAAATTACCCAAACCATAACTGTGACCACAGGGTCGAAACTCCATCGAAATTTAGAGCCATCTAAATAAAATGTTGTTTTCCATTCATATCCTTAATTTATTGCTTGAACGCTTGGTTAATTTTATCTGAGGAGCCTCCAACACCATTTCTTGACGAGGGGGCGATTTCTTGAGCACAATGGGAATGAATGAATTTTTAAGAGATATTTTGATCTTTAATGTAATATTCCAAGGTTTTAGTTTTTTTGGTTTAATGTGTGGGAGATAGATGTAGGTCTTAATGGTCCAAGAAATTTCATGAGATTTTTGGTGTTTTAAAAGTTTTTTCATAAGATATTTTGATCTTTATTTAATATTTTATGGCTTGATTTTAGTTTGGTTTAGTGGGTGGGAGATAAATGTAGGTATAAATGGTCTAAGATTCCATAATGTACTGGGTAAATATGAATGTTGTAGTGTATCTATGGTCCCATACACACATTTGTTTAAATTAGAGACATCTCACGTTATTGATCATTTGTTTAATTGTGGGTGCGATGAAATGTAGGCAAAGAAACATAGAGGATCACTAATGAAACCACCAAAATATTTTTATGAGAGAGGAAATATATTGGAGTGCAGAGATCAAGGTGGAGGTGAGTTTTCCTTTGGTGCAAAATCCATTCATAATTTGTTACAGAATCTTCTGATTGCAAACACTCTAGTTATTTTACCTCTTTACCTATTTAAGGTTTATGATTTTTGGTGTTTGAATAAGATGTATCTTTTGGTGATTAAGATTATTCATAAAATATTTAGTCTTTGTTTAAGATTTTTGATCTTTTTTTAATATTTCTCACAATATTTTTTGTGTATTTAATATTTTTCATAATATTTTCTAGTCTCTATCTAATATTGCTTTATTTTTTGATGTGCAGGGTTCCCTTGGTTGGCCGTGGACACTTTTTGGGGTTGTAAAGCATACTTTGTTGGTCTTTTAGTGTTTTTTCTTGTTATTTTTATTTTCTTTCTTTTAATTGTTGGTCCCATTTTTGGCTACTGTTGTATTTTTTAGTTTTTTTTACTATTGTGGTTTTTATATCCTTGAATTTATGAGCATGGCCATGCGAATTTATGGTTTGATATTTTTTTTTTGTTGTGTCTTTTGATTTTTGATTTTTTTATTCAATGGGTGGAGAAGTCAAGGAAGACCTTAACGATCAGTGGTGTGGGTTTAGGGATGATCTGGAATCTGCAAGTGTAGTGGGCAAAGGCAAAGGAGGTATGTAGTTGGGGAATTTAATTATTTATGGTCAAAGGAAAAAGAGGTATGTATAAGGGAAATTTAGTTTTCTACTACATAATTATATGATTTCATGCCCATTTTAATTTAACTCATTTGTTGCTTCATCATTATTTCCTATGCATTTGTTAAAATTTAGATGCAATATAAAGTAAGAAAGGTGAATGAGCACTAATGGAACTATTGAATATCTTTGTGTGTGAGAGAGAGACATGGATCACTGTTGCAGAAGTAGAAGCAAAAAGAGGATGAGTAATTTTTTGGTGCAACACTCATGTGCGTTCTCATGTGTATTTAGATATAATGGTTCTCCACCCTCCTTACTAATTTGGGGTTTATAATTTTTGGTAGCAAAAGATGTACTTCTATTCAAATTAGATGCATCTTATATTATTTGGGATTCTCTTATTATTGAAGGTAGTGCGAATACAGGTAGAGGAAGGTGGAGGAGCAAACATGGAGGAGCAATGTTGAAATTTCTGAAATATTTTTTTGTAAGAGAGACTTGGAGTAGTGTAAGAGAGTGCAAAGTTAGAGGGTGAGTTCTCTTTCAGTGTCTATTAGTATATCTTCTCGTTTTCAATACAATGGTTCTCCTCCCTCCTTCCTTATTTAGGGTTTATGATTTTTGGTCATTGAATAAAATGTACTTTTGCATAATATTATTGATAATTTTTTGTCTTGGCTTGTGATTAAAATTTATCATAATATCTTTCAGTGTTTTTTTAATATTTCGTATAAGATTTTTGTTGTTTGCCTTAAATTTTTTGTACCTGCATTTAATATTTTATGTTTTGATTTAGGCAATGGGGATACAAAGGCGCGCCCTAGGGATGGTGAAAATTGCATAGGTGCATTTGGTGAAGGGGAAGACTAAGCAATAGGGAGGAGGTGGGTATGGTTTCATGTGTGTATGTTTAAATTAAATGCATTCTATATTATTTGGGATTTATTTATATAGTGAGTGCAATGCAAATCCACGTAAAGGAACGTGGAGGAGCATTGATGAAACCATTGAAATATTTTTGTGAGAGAGGATTGGAGAAGTGTAGGAGAGTTCAAAGTACAAGTGATTTCTATTTTAGTTCCAACATTGCTATTTTCTCGTTTCAATACAATGGTTCTCCCTCCATTGTTATTGAGGAATTATGATTTTTCGTCTATGTATAGTTCCATCTATGCTTATTTAAATTCTAGGCAGCTTACATTATGTGTCATTTATCTTGTTATTGACATAATGTATTGCAGGTAATGTGATATAAAATATCACTAACCAAACTACTAAAATGTCCTTGGGAGGGATGTGCAAAGGTAGAGGTGAGTTCTCTTTTGGTACAAATGTCCATATATGATTTGCTATTACCTATTTATCTATATATGATTCTTCCTCCTCACCTATTTAGGGTTTATAATTTTTAGTGTTTACATAATATGTACTTTCTAGTGCACAAGATTGTTCATAATATTTTTGGTATATGTATAGTTCCATCTATGCTTATTTAAATTCTAGGCATCTTACATTATTTTTCATTTATCTTGTTATTGAAATAATGTAATGCAGGTAATGTAACGTAAAATATCACTAGCTAAACTACTAAAATGTCCTTGTGAGGTAGAGATTGCAATAGCGCGCAAAGGTATAGGTGCATTCTCTTTTGGTGCAAATGTCCATATATGATCTATTACCTATTTACCTATATAGTATCATTCCTCCTCATTTATTTAGGGTTTATGATTTTTAGCGTTTACATATGATGTACGCTCTTATGCATAAGATTGCTCATAATATTTTTGGTCATCCTTTGATATTATTCATATGATTTTTCAATATTTATTTCATATATCTTACAACATTTTATGTGTTTACTATTTTTGCATAAAAGTTAATTTAGTATAGTGCAATGCAGATAGTGGAATTTGGAGGATCATTAATGAAACAACTGAAATATCTTTGTGTGAGAGAGATTGTAATGAAATGCAAAGGTAGAGGCAAAGGTAAATGAGAGTTATTTTTTGGGTGCAAAATCCGTGTATGATTTGTTGTGAAATTCTTCTATGAAATATGATAGTTTTCCTCCCTCATCACTTATTTAGGGTTGTTGATTTTTAGTGTTAAGATTACTCATAATATTGTTGGTCTCTATTTAATCTTTCCTATAAAATATTTTTGATCTTTGTTTCATATTTCACACAACATTTTGTGTGTATTTAATATTTCTCATTTTTGGTGAACAGGGTGTTCTTGGTTGGCCATCGACGCATTTTGGGGTTAGATCAGAGTCTTAATCTATTGTTTCTCTCAACTAGTTTTTTTTGTTAGTTTTGTTGTTTTTTCTATTGTTGGTTGCATCTTTTCTTATTTTTGTGTTTTTCCATTTTTACAGTTTCTTTTTGGCATTTATGAGCATGGCCATGCTAACTTGTGACTTGATATTTTGTTTTTCTTATGTTCCCTCATCTATTTTTTTACTTTCAATGTTTTTTTTTTGGGTGGGTGTGGAAATTAAATAGGTCCTTATAGCCCATTTTATGGGTTTTGAGTGTAGTGGGCAAAAGCAATGAAGGTATGTATTGAGTAATTTACTTTTCTTACTTTCATTCTTTTTTTTTGTGCGGGTGTAGAAATTAAATAGGTCCTTACAACCCATTTTATGGGTTTTGAGTGTAGCGGGGAAAAGCGATGGAGGTATGTATTAGTAATTTACTTGTTTGCTACTACATAATTATATAGTTCCATGCTTGTTTTAATATAACTCATTTGTTGCTTCATAATTATCATATGTGTTTGTTTAAATTAAAATGAAATGCAGATTAAGGAAGTTGCTTCATAATTATATCATGTGTTTGTTTAAATTTAAATGAAATGCAGATTAAGGAAGGTGGAGGAGCAGTGATGAAATCACTGAATATCTTTGTGGGAGAGATGGAGGGGAACTATAGCAAAGGTGTAGAGGGTGAGTTTTCTTCGGCTAAGAGGGTGAGTTATCTTATAACATAGAGGGTGAGTTCCTTTTTTTTTTTCATTTTTCCGTTGATATATCTTATTTTTTTGCATCTGTAAGCATCACATGCTAATTTGTTTTGCTATGAAGTCCTCCCTTAAGAACATTGGTTTACCTTCTCTTTTGATTATTTAGTGTTGACCATTACTCGTGAGATCTATGGTAAGATTTCTCATAATATTATACAATATTTATTTAATATTTTTCATAAAACTTTTGTTCTTTTTCTTAATATTTTATGATTATGTTTAATATTTTTTGGTTTGGTTGTGTATGTGTTGAAATAAAGGCATGTTCTAGTGTTTCTGTAGATTCCATTGGTGCATTATGTGAAGGTGAAAGCTGAGGATTAAGAAGTATATATGATTTTATGTGTGCTTATTTAAATTAGATGCATATTATATTTTTTGTGATTTATTCATTTATTGAGTGCTTTGCATTGCAGATAAGGGACGGTGGAGAAGCATTAATGAAACTATTGTTTACTGAGTGGCACTACAATGTTGATAAAGGGATGTGGAGGCACATTGATGAACCTATTGAAATATCCTTGTGTGGGAGAGACATGGGACACATTGGTGAACCCAACTGCTGCTGAATGTGTTAGAGAAAAGGTACGAATTAGAACAATGTAGAACTTAATGTTGCAACATGTTTTATGTCCTTTTTCATCAATGAACTTTAAGGAGCTAGCATTTTGGATGTATTTTATGGATTCAATGTTTGTGTAGAATTCTTAGTTGTATTTATGCAACTTGATCTATGATATTTAAATTTGGTTTTCTAGAGTGCTATGGATAACAAAAATTTGTGGTACTAATCACATAGTAGGTTCTTCTTTCCACACAACATCCATACATATATCTTGTTTCTGCAATCAAGATTTTTAATGTTGCAGAAAATTATTTAGCACAAGCAACATGGAATTTTGTGAATAATGGGTGAGTGTTCCAGTCTATTATCCTTGTTCTTCAGTATTTTATGCTTTTTGGATTGAATGTAGCTATGGATTCTCAACAAGGCTAGAAAATCGCTTTATGTGTTATAGGGATTACAACTCTCTGCCTCCAGTGCATGCCTTCACATATTGCTGTTGGAGCTATCTCTTGTGTGGTTAAGACTTTGAAGGTTAAACAACCATTAGACAGAGGGACACCTTGGTGGGGGGATTTTGATGCGACTCCTCACTAGTGTGAGAATTAGCTTATTTGCTCTGATATAATTTTGTGTTTTTGTAGACTGTTCAGATTTATAATATGCTCAAACTTTGCATAATGTCATGATATCTAAAAATGTTCTTTGATTGCTCATACACACTAATTGTTGTAAGTGACTTGTCAATTTGTGACATGTAGGCATCTACCCACTAAAATTGTTAATTCCTATGTTAATTTTTGTGCAATCGAATGTTGGATCTATATGAACAAACCAAGTCAACATCCACTTTGAATGGCATCAACTCTCCTCAAGGTGTGGATAATAAATTAAACTCTTCATATAAGAATATTATATAGGTTTAGTTGGGTGAAAAGACCATATAAAAAGCAATTATTGCAGTAAACATCCACCATTGATTTGTTAGAAATATTTTCTTCACAATGTGTTTGATGATATTGCAGGTTAAACACCAAATATAAGTCCATGTAATGTCAAGGCTGCAATTGATACTATGCTTGGGCATGTAAATCAAGGTTCACCAATTCTAATGTTAGTTACAAATTGATAAAAAAAGAGCACATTTGAAACAATAAAGGACTCAACTCATCTATTGAGAGTGAACTAACATCAATCGTAAGTTCAGGTAAAAGAGGCAACATGGATATAAAAGAGCTTTTTATCAATACAAATTCTGGTTTTATTTGTGTTCATTTAAATTAGAGGCATCTTAAATTATTTGTTGTTTATTTAAATATTGAGTGAAATGAAATGTAGGGAAAGTAACATGGAGGATAATTGATGAAACAATTGAAATATCTATGTGGGAAACACTATATTATAGTGGAGAGGTAGTGGCAGAGTTAAGTTATCTTTTGGTGCAAAATCCATTCTATTTGCTATGAAATCCTCATGTTAGTCTTTGTTTTATATTTCTCAAATTTTTTTTTGGTCTCTATTTAATACTCATATTTTTTTGATGTTCAGGATGTCCTTGATTGGCTATGGACATTTTTTGGGATTACAGAAAAGTGTCTACTATTTCTCTTTGTTTTTTTTTTTTTTTCCCTATTGTTGTTTGTATCTTTTGCTATTGCTTGTTGTTCCTTTGTTTTTTTACAACTATGGCTGTTATTTTTTTACATTTGTGAGCATGGCCATGCTAAATTGTAGTTTTCTATTTTGTTTTTCATGTTTGCTTATTTTTTTTAGTCTATATTTATTTATTTTTACCTTTGTACATGGTTTTTGTTTTGGGTTCCATGAGTGGGGAAATTAAGGCAAGCCTTAACAACACATATTGTGTGTTTAGGGCTGCTGAAGATTCTACAGATGTAATGGGAAAAGATGAAGAAGGTATGTATGAGAGAATTCACTATTTTGTTGCTACATAATTTAATGGTTCCACTTTTTTTATTTGAATTCTTGTGCTGCTTATTATATCATATGTGTTAATGTAAATTTATTATAGGCAATATGGGTAAAGGAAGGTGATTGAGTAGAGTTTGTATATATGGATGAAGGAAAGCAAAAGTTTAAATCCATGTTATGATAATACCAATTTTCATCTACAATTGTGAGGGGTACTAAGCAGTTTGTGAGTTTTAGATATGGATGAAAGAAAAAAAATTTTTAAATCCATGTTATGAACATGCTAGTTTTCATCTACAATTGTTAGGGGTAATAAGCAGTTTTTAGTTTGTAGATATGGATGAAAGAAAAAAAAGTTTAAATCCAGGTTATGACCATACTAGTTTTCATCTACATTTGGGAGGGGTACTAAGCAGATTGTGAGTTTGTAGATATGGATGAAAGAAAAATAAAGTTTAAATCCATGTTATAACCATACTAGTTTTCATCTACATTTGGGAGGGGTACTAAGCAGTTTGTGATTTTGTAGATATGGATGAAAGAAAACAAAAGTTTAAAACGATGTTATGACCATAGTTTTCATCTATAGTTAGAAGGGGTACTAAGCAGTTTGTGAGTTTGTAGATATGGATGAAATAAAACAAAATTTTCAATCCATGTTATGACCATTCTAGTTTTCATCTACAACTGGGAGGGGTACTAAGCCAGTTTGTGTCACTAGAGAGTGTGGGTACTAAGCAATTTGTGAGTTTGTAGATATGGATGAAAGAAAACAAAAGTTTAAAACCATGTTATGACTATACTAGTTTTCATCTACAATTGGGAGGGGTACTAAGCATTTTGTGAGTTTGTAGATATGGATGAAAGAAAACAAAAGTTTAAAGCCATGTTATGACCATACTAGTTTTCATCTACAATTGGGAGGGGTACTAAGCAGTTTGTGTCACTAGAGAGTGTGAGTTTCATATGTGTGTATTCCAATCTCAACATTTTCATTACAACATGACACATTTGAGATTTCAGCTCCATAATATCTACAACTTTCTATATGGCTGCTTCATGTTTTTATGAATGAGTCAAAAGCATCATGGGCTTCTTACATCATTCTATCATAGAGGAGGAATGCACGTTTGACATAAACTTACCATGGCTAGGAAATATAACAAGCATTAAAATTTTTTCCTCCTAAAGGCTAGGAAATAGTGCATCCATCTTTTGTATGTGTAGGGTTTATGGAAGGTCTGACTTCAACCTCACTACTATAGCTCCCTTTAGCCTTATCCTACACACAATTTTCTTCCATTCTTCAATCAAATTTAGGTGGGCCTTAATTTTCACACTAACCAATTTTGAGACGAAACCTCATACCTCATTCTAAATACATGTTTTTTTCATTCTTTAGTCAAATTTCGTTGGGCCTTAACTCCACACACTAACATAGAAAACCTAGCTTCATAAAACCTTGCAACATAGAATATATGGTCTCTAACTAGACAAAAAGGAGATGCAAGCAAGCCTGGAAAGATACAAATGCATTAGAATATTGAAGCCATGTTGTTCTCTTCATTTTCAACACCTTATTTACTTGGCACTTCTTATGATTCTTCCATCTTGCCACTCCACACAATAATGTCACTTATAGTGGCTAATTCATGTGAGGGTGAAATAATTTCTAATCCATCTCTTGAGATCCATCATTTTCGTATCACAAAGCTGTATGGTTTTTCACCCTACTTTGTGTTGATTTTTCAAGTGCAATAGAGACAAGCACAATTTCTTGAAATTGATAATTACTTCCAGTGATATTGACATTACTTTAGCGCATTCAGATTATCATTAAGAAAAATTGTACTTCAAAGAAATTCAACCATAAATGTAATAGGACAATAGAGATCATAGTAGAACAATAATGCACAAATGCAAAAGAAATTTTACCCTGGGAAAACCCTGTGAAATTTCCATGAAACTCTGGAACTACTTAAATGAATAAATGAAACTAAAATTAGTTTACTTTAACCAAGACAAAGAGCTTCTTAACAAATTGTAAGCTGTGGAATAAAACATAGAGATAGAAACACATCTCACAATTGACACACTTTTCTCATGAAACCCAAAGGGGAAAACTTGCTTGCTTAATGTGGCTATTTTATTGATTGTTCTTGAGCATTAGGATCTATTACAAAGAAACTTGTCTCTTTGAGAAAGCGATATGATTCTCCACACAACTCTCAGCTTATACAATTGATCTTGGCTGCTTTGATTATTACTTGATCTCCGTTCCTGCACACCATTCTTCCTCTGTTTCCTGCGCACTTTTCCTCCTTATTCCTTGCGCTAATCTCCTATTTCCTAGTGCATTCCAGGCCCTATTTCTTAGCACACTTGAGTTCCTATTTTTTAGGAACCCAACTCCACACAACATGTTCACAACCAATCCTCCTAAATCCTAGTGCACTTGTGCTCTTATTATTTAGGACACAATTCTTGTGCTACATAATCAAGGCTCTCTCACACTAACTCATGATATTTGTCTTGTCACAATCCCTCATGCATAAAACAATTCTAATTTACTTTCACCTTCGTCCTCTCTTTTAGATTCGATCCATGCTAAATTAGGCTTGATCTCCTTCTAATCATCACTGGAGTTGTTAAATCGTGCTCTCTCCAATAAACCCTGGATATCTAACTCACTCTTCCTTCAATAACTACTAAAGACTAACTTGCTCAAACTGAACTGCTAATTTCCACCTCGTTCTATAGTCAAATTGATGAAGACTCCACTTAATTTAAGCTCCAAATCTACGCATGATAACTTGATGATTATTCCAGTAAACTGGAAATATCTCATCCTAACTGAAGTCTAACTCATGAGGACAACTCGAGGTCCTCACTGGCTAAGGCAAAAGCCAAAAGACCTTGCTTGCTACATTTTCAACACTCCCTCTTAGCGAGGAAGGTACTTTTGGAAGAACATCGTCCACCTAGTTTTGACGTCAACGCTACCACATTCTCCACTGTCATCAACACTACCACATTCTCCACTACTATGGCTACTCCCTTTGAACTAGAAGACTTCCCTGCTTTCTCCCGTGAATTATGATTTGTACTCTTGTTCTTTCCAACTATACTCTATGAGTCTATCATCTTAGTCATAAGTGCCACATATCCCGTGTATCTCTGTGGCTACTTCCTCTGGCTAAAGGTGGTATTGGGAGATAAAAATCTCTTATGATCCTTTCTAAACAAATATTCTACCTACTTGGCTCAAACTCTCCCTATATTGGGAGTCACTGACTAAGTCCTTGCCCACTCACCCCGGGCTCTGCTCCTCATTATCCCGCTGGTTGACCCAACTACGAACTAGCCGAGACTCAAACTGAGATACTGACTGAGGCTCCCTCTTGAGTAGCTTCCTAACCCTCCCTTGTTCTAAGAAATCCCTCTGAGATTTGTGCTCCTCAACCCTTATGTCTTTACTCTGTGCACTTCTTGCCTTGTTGATTAAGACTATGCTTGCCTCTACTTAGAACTTGTAGAGATTCTTTATCCTCACACCTATCGACTTCTTACATCCATAATCTATATTCTGTAGGTAAGCCTTAGGTATACTGAATATGACATCATAACCCTTGTCCTCAAGGGTAGCTAGCGAAACAAGATTATACTTTCGTCCTGGGACATAGAGGACATCTCTAAGATGGAGAGAATTACCCAACACCCTTTGAAAATTGACAGTACAAACTCCTCTAGCTGCATAAATGCCATCATATGTTAGCTCAATCTGAAAATGCATGTCCTTCTTCAGGTGGTGGAAATTCTTCTTATTCCCGGTCATGTGGAAGGATTCTCTTGAATCAATATACCATACACAACTATCTACTGAGCTTTCCATGCAAGCTATCAATGATAATTTTTTCTCGAGCAGGGAAGAAAACACATCTACCTCTATTGATGTAGTTACATGATCCTTATTAGAATCTTTCTTCTGATTAGGACACTTAGTGGCATAGTGTCCGAACTCAGAACTCATGGAAATGGAAGCACTTGATCTTGCTCATATCCTTCTTCTTTTTATCTCCCTTTTGAATAGACTCTCTCTCTCCTTTTCTCTTCCTACCCTTGGCCTTGCTACCTTTTCCTTCTAGGGAAAAGTTCTCCTCATCCTATGTCGGAGCTTCTCTACCAGCTCTTGTGCTTCTTCGAATCTCTTCTTTAACGAAATGACTCCATAACCTTTTCCATTTGGGAATATTATATCTGCCACTTACTACATCTTGGAAACTATACCAAGACTTACAAAGTCTCAAAAGAGTAAGAATCTCAAGGTCTTTTTGTGCTATTGTCTCACCCACACCACCTAACTCATCCCTTACCTGAGTCAACTTTGAAAGATATGTGATGATGTGCTCTCCTTTGCTCATATGGATAATTTTTAGCTTCTCCTTGAATGTAAGCTTCCTAGCATCACTTGAACCTTGATACAAATCTAATATGCCTTTAAACATCTCACATATGTTGTCTTCTTCTCATGGAGATGAGGGATAATATGGCCTCTGATCCCTTCAATAATGATCCTCCTCACCTTGGTGTCATTCTTGTTATGCTGGGCCAACTTTTGGGTATCTGTAGGTGGCACTATTTGTTGCTTCACAAACTCAAGCACCCCACTATCTTCCAAAACCACTGATATCTTCTCCTTCTATGCACAAAAATTCGAGGCTTATTTTAAGCTGTGATTTGCCTATGGTCCTTGGACCGCCATATTGCTATCGAAAGAACTGATTTTCTCTTCAAAATCTAGCGTAAGACTTCTGCTTGTTCTACGATTTCCACTAACTGGTCAATCTAGTGTTGGTCTTTATATTGATCTCTGCTCTGATACCATGTTAAATTTCCATGAAAATCCGCAACTACTTAGATGAATAACTGAAAATTGAAACTAGTTAAATTTCACCAAGATACAAAGCTTCTTAACAACTTATATGTAACATAATAAAAACATAGGGATAAAAACATATCACACAATTGACACACTTTTCTTAGGAAACCCAACAGGGAAAACCTGCTTGCATGATGTGGCTATTTTATTGATTGTTCTTGAGCAGTAGGATATATTACAAAGAAATCTGTCTCTTTGAGAAAACACTTTTCTTCTCACACAACTCTCAACTTATACAATTGATCTTGGTTACTTTGATCATTACTTGATCTCGATTCCTGCACACAATTCTTCCTCTGCTACCTCCTTGACTTGCTCACAAAACCTACTCACTTCCGTGTTATTGAGCACTAGGATCTATTACAAAGCAATTTGTCTCTTTGATAAAGTGCTTTGCTTCTCACATAACTCTCAGCTTATACAATTGATCTTGGTTGCTTTGATCATTACTTGATCTCAATTCCTAAACACAAGTCTTCCTCTACTGTCTCGTTGACTTTCTTGCAAAACCTACTCACTTCCATGCCCTAGAATCTTCCTTGATACTTGCGCACTTGGCCTCCTTATTCCTTGCACTAATCTCCTATTTCCTAGTGCATTCCAGGCCCTATTTCTTAGCGCACTTGAGCTCATATTTTCTAGGACCCCAAATCCACACAACTTGTGCACAAGCAATCCTCCTAATTCCTAGTGCACTTGTGCTCCTATTCTATAGGACACAATTCTTGCGCTCCACAATCAAGGCACTCTCATACTAACTCGTGAGATTTTTGTCTTGTGACAATCCTTCATGAAAAAAACAATTCTAATTTAATTGTGCCTTTGTCCTCTCTTTATAGATTCGATCCATGCTAAATCATGCTAGTTCAAATTTAGAAATTGAGTTGTGATAACAAGGTAATTGAGAGTGTTACTCGCTCTCCTTCCAATCATCACTAGAGTTGTTAACTCTTGCTCTCTCCAATCAACACTAGAGATCTAACTTGCTCTTCCTTTAATCAAGACTGAAGACTAACTCACTCTAACTGAATTTCTAATTGCCACCTTATTATATAGTCATATTGATGAAGACTCCACTTAACTGAAGCTCCAACACTACACATGCTAACTTGATGATTATTCCAGTAAACTGGAAATAAATTATCCTAACTAATGTCTAACTCATGAGGAAAAATTAAGGTCTTCACATGCTAAGGCACAAGCCAAAAGACCTTTCTCACTACATTTTCAACAAATATTTAACTAGTGAAAAACCCAACTAGCTCATCTTAGGAGAAATTTTCAATTCAACAAGAGATACAATCCGATTTTCCAGTAAAACTAGGTCAAACTGCACATAAACTACTAAGCTCAAACCTAGTCAAACAAACCCCGAACCGAGTCAAACTGTGCTCTGAAAACCTATATAGAAATTTCGTCAAAAGGATGCCCAAAAACCCTAGATCAACTTGCTGTTAGAGGTTCGAATTATGCCCATATTGTTAGTTTTTGATGGATCTGTTAGCATCAAATAGGTGTTCTAGTCTCAAATGATGCTAAGAAGCCAAGGAACAAGAGATCTCCAAAACCCATAAAAGGTTTCGCGATATAAGCTTGGGAAATACCTTAATTAAATTAATTTTCCATAATTAAAATATTTCCCAAGTCTAACTTAAGAAATGAGGTAAATTAAAGTTAATTAATTAAGGATGTTTGAGATTTTCTAGAGATTTCTATTGATGAAGTCTGATTGATCTTAGTTGTTGATGGATATTAAATCATGGCCGTTGAGACTCAAAAGAGAGATTATAAGAGCAAGTAGAAGGGCTTGGGGATAACAACTGTGTGATCATTGTGAGCAAGGCAGATCGAGCTACCCAATTCACAGTTTTCAGTGAGGACGCAGTTCGAGCAAGGGAAAGAGCATCATAGAGAGGAGGCAACAAATATTTGGGAGTAGAGATCCGGAGGAGATCTTCATAAGTTTTCCAGTGTTAGGAGTCATGAAAAGAGGAGGCCCAATTATTTGCAGAAGAGGCATATTTGAGCATTGCAAGTTGTTGAAGGGGGGTTTGTTCAGTTACCGGGGGTCGAATCAAGGTCAGAAAGGCATAGCGAATTCATTTCAGACGCAGGAGGAGGCTAGATGGCCCAATTGGAGGTAGATCTAGGGTTGTGAAATTTCTCAGAGGCAAAAATGCACATTTCAGGCAGCAGTGCGAGTTGCCAATGTGGAGTGAAAACATGCCAGAAGAGGTCGAGTTTATTTGTAGAGGAGATATGGGATCTCTAGTATATTTTTTTTTGTAAGTAAGACTAATATTATATTACTTAAAAGAAACAAAAAAACATACATCATGTTTTTTCAGAGGTCGACCTGATTGGAAGCCAGACCATCTGTAATAATTCTCAGCTTTGGAATTTCTATACCATCCGTCTTTTGAAGTTCTATGAGACTCAATACTAGACATAATTACAAAATTATGAGCAAAACACTCTGCATGGGAGCTACCCAGATTTTGAGTGTAAGACTGATGGTCAGGGTGGGCATATGCAAAACCCTATCTCGTGCTCTCGATACAAAAGGGTGAGCTCATATAGGGCTTCGATGATAGAATGCAGACAAAAATAACTTGATCATGAAACTAAACTTGTTGGGGCTATTCTTCACCAACGGTGATGGGCTCGATTGACGACCCGCTTGCCTGAGTTCCTTTCTACTTCAAGTTGTCTGGGTTGGGGAGGGAGCTGCCATCACCCTCATGTCTCTTGCTGGTGCTGCCTTTGAACCGCTCATACAGAGATGAGCCTTTGGTGATAAAATTTTTATGGTGCACTGATTCCACATAGACTATGAATTTGACATCCAATTGGTCTATCTTCTCCTCCAATTTTTTCCGACCTTGATTATTGTACTTCATTGCCATGCCCAAAAGAGTTTTCATACTCCAAGAAAGCTCAATAGTTTGGGTGTGCAAATTTTCACGGGCCTTGGTGAAGCCAGGGTCTGGGATAGAGTTGACTTCTTCATCCACAACCTCAGTATTGGTGTTTTGTCTGATTTCTGCCACACAAACCTCTATCTGCTTGATGTTGTCTTCAATCTATCATGAGATCAAGTTGTGAAAGTTAAGAGTTTCTTGGTGAGCTGTAGTCTCTGCTCGAGTCTTAGGGTGAATGTTTGCCTGCCTCCATCGGTTCGAGTTGTGACCCCTTGGTCTACGACATAATGAGGAGGCTTTGGTAGAAAGGGGGTTCTAGCCATAATTGGAAGGTAGCTAATCGGAAAAATAGTAAATTGTAGCCGATTTCCTTGCTTAATATAGGGAGGTTCCACTATTGAGAGGATTCTATTGAAAATGTCAAGCATTTATAGAGGGGAGACACGTTAGAGAACCCCTACGAGGTGTAATGGTGGTGCAGAGACATAGGTAGAACATGATAAAGGGAGAGATGTGTTAACCAAAGGAGAAGAAATACAAGAATGGGAGAACTTACCAATTTTAATTCAGAGAACTAAAAGATTCCATTTTGAAATCCATACCCGGTGTTTCGTATCATCCAGGAGTAGATGGAGTTGAAAATCCTTATTAAGGAACAGAACCTGGCTAGCATCCTAAATTCGTCCAACTTCCCTTTGTTCAATTCCACATGCTCCGAGGTATTGCTTCATGGATACCATCTATATTTCTTTGGTTTTCATTTCAATATTGAATATTTTTTGGCCATGTAGGTTGAAAGTTTTTTGAAGAACCACTATAGTGTGGTTCCTCTGATGCTCTTCTTCTAACATCATATATTCCTTAATTAACATGATCAATCTCGATAAAGATCGCCTAGAAGAGAATGTCCTCATGCAAAATATTAAGTAATAGGGCCCATTTAATAACGAACTCCCTTGCCAAGCCCTGAATTAGCATGAGTGTGGTTCAAATAACTCCTTATTGAGAGTCTCGCTTCTTTAGATAGGTATGCCTAGCTGGTTGGTCCAGATTTGAGCATGGTTGGTTATGGAGAGCACATAGCCTTGTCGAGACTTCTTTTCTTTAATGAAGTACCGCCTTGCGTCATTGACTGAGTCATTTCTCGACCTTGCTATAATGCTGTAATGATTTGCATACCAGGTATGCTTTCCACTTTGGGTCTTTCATGACGTATTTCCTTGCTTGACTGAGTAATTCATTTCCTAGTTTTATTGTAATGCCATAATGATTTACATATCGGGCATGCTTTCCTCTTTGGGTATCAAGCACCAACTCCAACTTGCTCAAGGTGAGCCATAATAGCTATGCAATATGAGCATTCGAGGGTGCAAAGGGAGGCCCAAAATAATGCTTTCAATGAGGATGATGAAGGAAATCAATTCTATTATAGATTCCTTTTGGAGGGTTTCTAATCCACTAGTAGGGGAAGCAGTTATAGCATGGACAATGCCATAGCAAGTAGTTACATACCAAGGAGTAGTCCTAGTTGTTTACCCATAAGAAACAACACTAGCAACCGTGGTGTTATAAGAATCCTTAGCGATAGAACTACCAACACCTAAGGTAGCCACAAGAGAAGAAAAGGACGCTGAGGTAAGATGCACATCAAGATAAATACACAGAGCTATCAGCTCTAGGTACAATAGCAATAGAGCTAGTAGGTGTATTTTTCTGTGGTTGATAAATTTGGTTGCATAGCATGATTTTCCATAGTAGCGGGTAAGCCTAACAATGCAAGACGTGTCTGCGTTATATACAATGTGAGACAACACTGAAGTTGGATTCTCTGAAATGTGTACTATATTTGATTTTTACTTTTGATCTCTTGTCTACTCAAATTATTATTTAAAAAAAATAAACCTCTAATATTCAACTCACCTTTAATAGATTCTATGATATATATTTTTGAACATATACAAGGGTCTTTGCGGGCTTCATGTGAGATAAGATGTATGGCGAAATATTAATCAATGCAATAAGGTGAGGCAAATTCTCCAACTTAAATTTGTGTAGTGCAATGTTGTAAGTACCTTGAACTCCCTTCTATGTCACTTCCCATCCAATGGGGAAAAATTGGAAGAGCCCCCCCCTTCTATGTCACTTCCCATTCAATGGGGAAAAACTAGAAGAGATCCCCCCTTCTATGTCACTTCCCAGCTAGTGGGGAAAAACTGGAAGATCTAGTGAAAGTGATTGTACCATGATATGAGCTTCCAAGGAAAGAAAAATACAACATTTTATTCATCTAGATTAGATTTCAAATGTTTTCTATGGATTAAATCAATAGAGTATGGGGTTTGTTTGGTAGGTATATCTTTGCTTTCTTGTTTCTTTTGTTAGAAATAAATTTTAGTTTCCATATTGGTGACCCACATAGGGCTTTAAAATGAAGACTTAAAAAGTCATGTGTACATTTTGGTCATCTTCAATGAATTCTAGTAGAGCCCTAATACCATATCTCTCAATACCAGTTCCAGAGATACCTAAATTGAATAATGAGAGAAATTCTAATATTTTTCCATATCCCTTGGCAAGAACAATAATCCTAATTTATTTTCTTGTTTATTTTCTATTCCATCTCATTAGTAGAATTTTTTTTGAGAAAAACAATGATTGGCTATAAGGCATAATTTATTTCTATTAGGGTGATGGAGATCAAAATTTTAGTATGGAATTGACAACATGTATGTTAGAACTTATGAACTTGACATTTGGGAAATTCAAGAAGTCTTCTTCTTGGATGAATCTATAGTCCAATTTGGTGTTTGATATTGGAATTTATTTGGTTAAGCGACACACTATAGGTGCCTCTGGTTATCTTAACTCAGGGATTTACATATACTCAATTCAAACAATGTTGGAATTATTCAACTTGTCGAGGAGGGATAAGGGTTAAGCTATCTATGAAGAGACATTCGATCTTTCTCAAACAATGTTGGATTTATTCAACTTGTTAATTTGTAGGGATAGATTGTTCTCTGCTGTAGATAATTGCAATTTTAAAAAATTTCAACAATTTTCACATTATATTCACCCCATAACATCATATCGTCATTAGAAATTATGTAGAGATAACGATAAAATCAATAATGCAATGAAGCAGTAAGGAACAACAAAAGAAAAATCACACACAATAGAGACATCGGGATTTAGTTCAGAGACTAGGGTAAAACTCCACAAGGGGGAAAACCCAACTAGATTCTTCTTAGATATTCATCACATGTTCAACTGAGATACAAAGTACAATACGTAGCATCCAATACAATAGGCCTCCTAGGCCAATCTAGAATCATACAAGATTCTCTTGAGATGGAAAAAGACAAGTATACATAGGCCTCCATATCACTGTCACAAGTAGCACATGTATCTGTCACCATAATCATGTGGCATTTTACTATCACTATATTTTGCCTTGTAGGGATACTGCCACCCAACTTAGTCATAAGGACATTTCCATTAGAGAAATTACTGTTACCAATGTCATCAAGAGTACTGTAGACATACTATTATCACTGTCATCTAGATTATTGTTGTCATTGTCATCTTGATTACTGTTGTCACTGTCATATCAAGGTCACTGTCATGTCAAGGTCACTGCCATATCAAAGATCACTGCCATATCAAAGATAATTTCCATGTCAAGGAAACTGTCATATCATGCATCACTGTTATATAGATCATTGTCATGCCTTCAAGTTAAGATCACAGTCATGTCTCCAAGTCACTCATAGAGATCACAATCATGCCTCCAAGTCACTCATAGAGATCATAGTCACGCCTCACTGTCATATCAAGATCACATTCATATAGATCACAGTCATGCCTCACTGTAATATAGATCACTGTCATGCCTCCAAGTCACTCATAGAGATCACAATCATGCCTCCAAGTCACTCATAGAGATCACAGTCATGCCTCCAAGTCATTTTAGTACAGATCTTACATCAAATTGCAAGCCATAGAGATACTGTTTCGAACCACAGGGATATAGTTGCGAGCCACAGAGATATAGTTGTGAACCAAAAATATATAATTACAAGCCACATAAAAAATAGCGAGTCATAGATAGTGAATGTGAGTCATAGAGAAACAAATGAAAGCCACAAAACATGATGCGAGCCAAAAAATATGAGTGCAAGGTACAGAGACACAAATATATAATGTGAGCCACAAGGGTAATGCGAGCCTAAAGGAATGCAAGCTATAATGAACATATACAAGTCACTGAGACACACCATACGGGTTGTCATGCGAGCCATTGAAAATACCAACCAAGCTGTCATGCTAGCCACATAGAATAGCGAATGCGAGCCACAAAAACATAGAATGCAAGACATATAATGCGAACCATACAAAGATATGAAATTCGAGCCATAATAAGATAACGGAGCCACTATGAGATGTATGCGAACCACTATGATATGTATGTGAGTCATAGAGGGGAAAATGCGAGCCATTGTGATAGAATGCAAACTAAAGCCACAAAGAAATATAAGCAAGCCACAAATAAATGCGGTCCTTAGAGATAAATCCAATCCTCATAGAATTGCAAGCCTCATATGAAATTATGCAAGCCACAAAGATAATATACTTCAGAAGTCCAATTGTGTATGTCAAATGGAGGAGCATAAATTCCTATTTATAGTTGATCCTTTGACTGAAGCACCACCACCTTTGGCCAGGCCGACATAAACCAATAAGTGGCCGAATTGTTATCTTTGGAGGGAAAAGAACATAAATTCAAATTTGCTAATGGAAGCCAACATAGATACTTGCCCAATAAAGTATATCGCATCAAAAAATAATGAATAGTAATTTCCTTTCATCAAAAAATCAATTCTCTTTGGGGCAAGATGGGCTTTCCTTGCGTTTGTATGGGGAAATTTGTCCCATAGTTGCTCCAATTTTCAACACAACTTGTCGAGGAGTGACAAGGGTCAAGCTATCTATGAAGAGATATTCGACCTTTCTTAATAGAAAGGCAATAAAATTACCTATAAAATTTGATAGTATTAGGAAACTTAGGTAGCCGTTGAAAATTTAAGCCTATCCTCTTAGGATGGTTCTGAGGTTAGTTTACCTTGTACATAGTCATGCTGCATTTGAGCGATATTTGTAACGAGTCTTAATTGTGTGCAACCGTCGACTTCAAACTCTAGAAGTCTTTAGTTTGGAGTTTTGTTAGGTCAATACATTTTTGTCTTTCTCTTGAGCTTTGAATCTTCAATAGAAGAGAGACAAAGGGTAAGAAATTCAACTCAATGCTTGTTTTTCCAAATGTTCATTGGTTGGATTGGGTTTCTCAACTTTTCTTGTGAAACGTAGATATTTTATTGCTCTTCTCTATCTCTATAGTTGATGTTGTGAATTTGGATTCATCATAAGAAATTTCACAGTCAATTTGATATTTTAATTTTTTTGTCATCTTATCTAATTGCATATAATATCCTTTCATAACTCTATTTCCATTTTCAACAGGCTTTTTCACTGTGTGAGAAATAGAGAAGTTTAGAGGTTTTGTTCTCCTTAATTCACCACCATAAATTCTCAAATGATGATCTTGTTTATTGTAAATGAATGTCCATATCTAATAACTCAAGATGTGGTATTGGACCTTCCATCTACGAACTTAATGGTAACACCCAAACATAAATTAGCTTTTGATTCTCATGAGGTACTAGAATTCCTCTACGATCCCACAATTGTAGAATGCCTTTTGGGTTTTTTAGAGATACTAGAATTCTCTTATGATCCCACAATTTTAGAATGGATTTTGGAATTGCTAACCTTGCTTCCTGTGCTTATTTTGCAACATTCATATCCTTTAGATGATATAAAATTATGAAACTCATGCCTTAATCCCTTGGAGAAATAGCCATGGGAGATTTTTCTTCTAGTTCCAATGAACTTGATTTACCAATTCTCATGTCATCAAGTTGTACTGCTAGGCACTTCCTATTTGCATATTTTTTTGTTTTCCTAGCTAGCAATTGAACTATGTCTGAACTTGCTATCCCTTGAAGTATAATGATAATATGATCCCAAGTAAATGGGGAAATAGGTTATGCAATTTCTGCTTGATCCCTCTCCTCCACTAGTGCTTGCCTCTCCTCCGTTGATCATGTTTATCTGTGATACTCGGAGGAAAAACAGGTTGGGTACGTAATAGTTGATCGATCCTGCCACCCTGCGCACAAGAAAGTTCAGTTTCCCTCCACCCTAAATATCAGGGCGAGGCATTGATTATTAGAAGCCATTTTCCATTGGCTCCCAGAGGTTAAATGTCCATTGAATTGAATGATTTCCCGGGCATTAGATATAGAGGAAAATCATTGTCATAAGTTGTAATATCCCTGGAGATATTATCCTTGGGATGCAATTCTAAGTTAGGGTTTTCAATAACACATGAAATATTTGTCCGGATTTTCCTTGGGAAAAAAACATCAAATAATAATTCCCTCTTTTTAAATGACTATAGCCTATGGGGTTAAATAAGCTAAGACATCCTTCCTTGGGCAATTAATTTGAAGAGGACATTACATAAGTGCATTGGTCATCTAACATACCCATCCAAAGAACATCAAACCCATCAACCATTTTTGACTCACAATTTTATGTTTTCTCTAATATTTTTACCCCCACTTCCACCCTCAACTGCTCACAATTTTCTGTTTTCTCTAATCCCCCCCCTACTTCCACCCTCAACTGCTCATAATGTTGTGTGCATAGAGGATGGAGAGATTGTGGGCTAGTCAAATGAGGGAAATTCTACTACCAAACCAATCCAATAAGAGAGGAATTCAAGGCCCAGGCTACCACACTAGTCCCGAAAGAGAGGAATTCAAGGCCCAAGCATTGACTAATCAATTTCCTACTTGCATGCACTTTTTCATTTCAGTATTCTATCATGAGCCATTGCTTTTGTGTTTAAATTGTAATTCTTGGCCTTTTCACTTTAGTATTCTGTCATGAGCCATTGCTTTTGTGTTTGAATTGTAATTTCCTGACCTTTTCACTCAAGTATTCTGTCATGAGCCATTGCTTTTGCATTTGTAATCTCCTGGTTTTTTCACTTCAGTTTTCCCTTCTAAGGATTTCACAAGATTTTTAGATCTAAAATATAAACGCCTTGGAAAAGCTTTATTCAGATAAATATTTTTATTATTATATAAGAACTCTTTATTTTGTAGGAATTGCAACAAGGTGGGAAAATAAGACTGATCCGTCCAAAATTAAATGTATTTCTGCTTCTGATGATGGGATGGGATCTCTTCATGTGTAACGATGAAGAATCCATCTTTAGAAGTTTTAATTATAAAAAAGGTATTTTTTATTTAACATTTTGTTAGTTCAACAATGTGCTCTTACTAAGCTAATCTTCAATTGTGCGTGGGTTGGTATGGCAAGTGTTTAAGCAGGATGCTAAGATATTAAATGGAACTACATAACAAAAATGCATCAACTAGCCTTCATAGTGTACTTATTGTTCTGAAATGCACACAGGGGGTGGGGAAGTAAATCTATTTAATGGTAGAAGTAGTATTTATACACTTACAAGCTTTCCCTCTGAGGAAAGTGTTTCTTGTATGTTGCCTACAAGAGATGGGTTGTTACATTTTTCTCAGCTGGCAGTAGGGATCCAGAATTTTATTCTGTACAATTCTGCCATCTCGACCAACTAGTTACCACATTCACACTGCACAGACTGAAAACTCCATGGCACACGTAGCAACTAGCATAAATAAAGCAATGCAATCGTTAAGCATTCTATTGTTGATGGTTATACTACTAGATGGATTCTATGCATAGGACTTTCTGCTTAACCAACTAAAACATTTGTATCATGGATAAATATAACTTGTGTTAGATTTATTGAAGTAATCTAGTTGAAGCTTGTATAGGGTAAAAGCCCAATGATTTTCACCTTTCCTGACTACCGCTTGATCACAAATTTTAGCACTTCATTTTACCAACAATTCCACTATCCACTGCATCAACAACTCACCATATGAAAACATCTATACAATGCACCATCGACAATCCACTATTTGGCTCCCTATGGTTGTTGTATACATGGAAATATGCATTATTTGATGCATAGAGGACAAAATTTAATGCAGTGGAAAGATGGGCACATTAAGCTTTAATTTTGTATCAACGTCCCTCGGTTCCCTTTCTCTTGTGCCCACTCATTTACCCTTGGATCCCTTGTTTTGTTGATGAAACATGATTTCAAGTCCACTCATTGCTTCTAATTCCCTATTTTGTTGGTGAAGCATGATTTCCACATAGAAACCCCTTACTCTTCATATCTTGTATTTCAGCCTTACTCTTCATATCTTGTATTTCAGCAAGATTAAGATGAAGCGACGAGGAGAATCATCATGCTATTGAATCTTGATGATGCTTTTAACTTCTTGAATCAATTTCTTTTCTAGCAAGCATTGCTTGATAGACTCATATAAAGAAGGGTCTAAACAGGCCAAAGAAACCTTCTCCCCCAAGAAAAATGGACTAAGTTGGGTCTTACTAGCAAACAATGGTTGATGTTGAAGGAAACCAAATGCTAATTGTTTTTATTCTGAAAGGAATTAAGTTATTAACCCAAATTTTTTTGAGAGTGGTGCCCTTATGCTTGATCGTCGTCTTTCTTACGATATTAGGCCTGAAGGGAATTTACATTCCTTAAAAACTTCAGTGCTCCATCATATCATCACATGCACATAGAAAAAATGCATTTCCCCAATGTCATATAATGCTTTAGTCTATTGTAAACTGAACAAAATATTTGATGCCCTTTTGATTTACTTTTATAAGAAAGACTTTGATTTCTATTATATGAATGCACACATGTTTTTTTAAGAATGTTCATTTTAATTGTATGCTCCAATTCACCTTATATCACTAATAGGTGATATTTGAGAATCCAAATACGATTTTTGAGGATATGGGAGCCATTTTAAGAACTAAATGGAAAGAAATGGAAAGCATTGGCCATAGAAGATAAGAAATCATGTGAAGAGAAACACGAGGATGAAAAGAAAACACACTGGTGGTAAACTATGGAACTGTGAAGACTTTATTCACTATGTTTTATATTTTAATTTTTTCCATTAGGTTTCAAGGGCTCGCAAATTAGACTTGTGAAGGTTTTTGGGCTACAGAAACATGAGACTAAAGCACTTAAGCTTCCCTAAAACTAAAAGAAACACAGGTCAACATTTAAGCTTTTGGAACAATATATATTCTTTCTCTTCCTGTAAAGACACAAAAATATAAATGAATATTGTCATTTGGTGCAATTATTTTTGAAAATTGAAGTAAATTATTGTTATATCTTTCCATGTGTAGGATGAGGATTTGTTCTTGTAGCAACCAATGCTTTTTCCAAACTTTAATTACTTGGAGGCTTTGGGCCTTGGTTCCTTATATCTTGTTCCTTTGACCATAGAAGTTCCACTGCATGCATATCAGGCAGGAGATCAAAGACAGGGATACTGCGTACCTCATCTCTCCCCATCATTGGTCACCCTCCCCATATACCATTTGCTATCTTTAGCCCTGTCCATTGGTCATACTCACCGTGCCTTTGTATCTCTTGATTCATCGAAGCAACACTAAAGGGAAACCTGACAAGCGAATTGAACCATGTTAAATGTATGACCTATTCCATTTCGGTGCTGATCTAACTATACTGAGGAATCTAAGCCCCAGGTTTGCCTCAATTTTGTGTGGCGGAAAGCATTTGTGACTCTTATTTTGGTTGCTAAAGCTTTGTACATTTCAGAAGTTATATTTATGCACGATACTAAGGTTTGTGCTAAGTATTCCACTTGTTTATTTATTTTTTAATCTTTGTTAGTTTAATTTCTTTCATATATTTATGTTTCTAAGTTTGAAATTATTCATTGTGCACAGGCTGTTAGCAACTTGATGGGAATGGAGTTGCAGAGGGTTGTGCCAGGGCAACATGGAAACTTTGATAAAATCGAGACCTGTAGAAAAACAATCAATGATTTTATACAATCAATGAGGAAAAATAAGATAAGTGGTAGGAACAAGAGTTGGATGGTGCAGTAAAACCACCATTGCAAGGCCATGATCAAGGTTGTGCCTCAAGAAGGAAGAAATTTTTTTACAGACATAGATTGGATGCTAAATACACAAAAGTTTTTGTTAGCATATCTCCATTCAAAGGTAGTAACTACAGACCTATTTTTGTACTATGACATTGTTTATTTGTTTATGGTTAGTTTAATTATTTTCATATATTTATTTTTCCAAGTTTGTGCTTGTTTATTGTGCACAGGTTGTCTCTATTAAGCAACTTGATGGGAATAGAGGGCAAGGAAACAGAGAATTGTGCCAGAACATCATGGAAACAAATGGGAACTTTGACAAACTCAAGACTTGAAAACAACAATCAATGATGCAAATCAAGACTATGCAGTAAACCGTCACTGCGAGGCCATGATCAAGGTCTCGTTGTGTAACCAACTCCAAAAATAGAAGAATTGAGATATCAACGCCTTAGAAATAAGCCACTTCGAGGGGGAAACCTCCAATACATTACATGAATGAACAATTCTTGGATGATACAATTCACAAACCTCCTTTCTATATATAGGAGTCCATGGGGCCATAATGTAATCCTAGTGGGCCACAATGTAATCCTAGCCGACCTAACAATAATAATTTAAGGGCACAATAATATCAAAATGGGGGTTACAAGGGTACAATAATAACAATAATGGGTCTACACTAACAATAATAAGGGACTATACTAGCGATATAGGGACCTAACATGCCCCTCTCCTTCAAAAAAAGTGTTGTCCTCAACGCTTGAGTAGCTCCGGGTGCTTCTGTATAAAATCCTCATCCTCCCATGTAGAATCTTCAGTGGGTAAGTTCTTCCACTTGATGAGATACTCTGAAATTGATCGATTCCGTAGCTGTCGAGTTCTTGTTTCCATGATCGCTTTAGGTTCCAATATGATTTTTCCTTCCTCATCAAGTTCTGGCAATATTGTTTGAACTGGAATATTTTCACCTATAACCTTCTTTAAGCATGAAACATGGAAAACCGGATGTACTCGCGAAGAAGCAGGAAGCTCCAATTTGTATGCCATAGTACCAATCTTTTGCAACACCTTGTAAGGACCATAGTACTTTGGCGATAATTTATTATCCTTCTTAGCTTGCTTGAGGGACATTTGTTTGTATGGTTGTAGCCGTAAAAATAACCAATCTCCTACATCAAAAATTCTCTCACTGTGATGTTGATCTACCTGTTGTTTCATTCGATTTTGTGCCAAAATCAGGTTATCCTTTAAGAGTTGGAGAACTTCTTGCCGATGCTCGATGTGATCTTCCACTGCTTGAACCTTCAAATTTTCCCTTAAAGATGATGTGATCGATGGTGGATGATATCCATAAAGTGCCATAAATGGGGTCATTTTTGCCGCAGTATGGAAGGAAGTGTTATACCACCATTCAGCGAGAGGTAACCACTTGACCCATTGTGTTTGTTTATCAGATACAAAACAACGAAGACATCCTTCCAAACATTTATTTACTATCTCAGTTTGACCATCAGATTGAGGATGATAAGATGAGCTATGAGCTAATTGAGTACCCAAACAAGAAAATAGCTCTGTCCAAAAATTTCCAGTAAAAATGGGATCTCTGTCACTCACAATAACCCTTGGGCTTCCATGTAGCTTTTGAATTCTATCCATAAATGTAGTAGCAACTGTACTTGCTTTAAATGGATGAGATAATGCACAAAAGTGTGCATACTTGGTAAGTCTATCAACTACTACCATGATGACATTCTTTCCTTCGAACTTAGGTAAACCTGTGATAAAATCCATTGAAATCTCCTCCCAACGTTGACTTGGAATGGATAAAGGTTGTAGAAGTCCCGGGGTCTTAATTGTTTCCACTTTATTCTGCTCGCAAACCAAACATTCCGCCACAAACTTTTGAATATCAGATTTAAGGCCATCCCAAAAAAATTCTTTCTTCACCCTGTGGTAAGTTTTTAAAAATCCTGAGTGTCCTCCTAAAGGAGAAGTGTGCAATTCCAGAAGAATATTTTGTTTTAGTTGGGAATTCTCACAAAGATATAAGCGATCTTTGTACCATAAGGAATCATTTTTCCAACTAAATGTATCAAATGTACTAGGATCTTGCTGCAACTTTTGAATGAGTGTCCATACATCTTTGTCCTTCTTCCATTCATCTCTTGCTTCGGTTATCCAATCTGGTTGGATAACAGAAATGGCACAAAGCAATGCTTCCACCTCTTCATTCTTTCTTGAGAGTGCATCTGCAACAACATTAAGCTTTCCTTTTTTGTAGATTATTTCAAAGTCATAACCCAACATCTTTGTGACCCATTTTTGCAGCTCTTCTGAAGATAGTCTTTGTTCCAAAAAGTGTTTAAGACTATCATGATCAGTTTTTACCTTGAAGTGTCTTCCCATTAGGTAAGTTCGCCATTTCTTTAGTGTATGCAATATTGCTAACATTTCCTTCTCATAAATAGGTTTCTGTAAATACTTTCCTTTGATTGGACGACTTTCAAAAGCAATGGGTCTTCCTTCCTGCATTAAAACAGCACCAATTCCATTTCCTGAGGCATCACATTCCACAATAAAGGTTTCTGTGAAGTCTGGCGTAGCTAAGACAGGCGCTAGGCACATTGCCTCTTTAAGATGTTCAAAGGCCTTAGTTGCTTCAGGAGTCCATGAAAATGCATCTTTCTTCAATAATGTTGTTAGAGGTGCTGCTATTCTCCCATAATTCTTGACAAACTTGCGATAATACCCTGTTAACCCGAGAAATCCTCGCAACTTCTTTATGGTTGTGGGGACTTTCCATTCCTTAATGGCTTTAATTTTGTTAGGGTCTACTTTAACACCCTCGTGAGATACAATATGACCCGGATATTCCACCTCTTGTACTCCAAAGAAACATTTGGATTTTTTTGCATATAATTGTTTCTCCTGCAATAGTTTGAGCACCCTGTCAACATGTTCAACATGATCCTTCCAAGACCTGCTATAGATTAGTATATCATCAAAAAATACTGGCACAAATTTTCTGAGGAAGGGTTTGAAAATGGAATTCATCAACCCTTGAAATGTAGAAGGTGCATTGGTAAGGTCAAAAGGCATGACAAAAAATTCATAATGACCCTCCTTTGAGTTCGAATCTCCATTTTTTGCCGTTGTGGAGATCAAAATATTGCTCCATGTTGTAGTATCCATGTTACATGATCCTTTCCATCAAACTTCCTCATATCCATTTTTGGAATATGGTGGGTCTTCCCGCCAACATTCGAGTTTATGAAATCATGATTAACATTTATTTTGTTCTCATCATGAGGTTCTTCTCCTATATTTCCGCCATTAGGAATCATTTCTGGTTTTTAGCTTGTCATCAAGCCTTCCATGTATGATTTTAGATCATTCTTCATGTTTTCTATGTTGTCTTTCATGTCATCGATCTTAGCTTCCATGCCCACTTCCATGCCATCCATCTTAGCTTCCAAACCATCCATCTTATTTTCCACGCCTTTCTTCAAAAATTCCATTTCATTTTTTTTTTGTTCTATGCGAGAGCGAAATTTGTTGCACTTGCTCTTGTAATTTTGATATGTCATGTTGCCATTCTTCGTCTTCATGAGTCACAATAGAGCCTTCTAAAGGCTTAATGGGAGTTGAATTCTTTTTAGGGGCCATTTTAGAATCCAATACTGATATTTATTCTACAATATTCCCTTGGAATCAATTCAACTTGATTCTTCAAACAAGACTTATGCAATTCGGAAAAAAAATACACACCTTTTACTTGCTTTGAGGAGCTCGATATTGAAATTAAATTATCTCTGTAATTGAAAATCTTCAATATCTGAAATTCAGCCCTGTAGTAGCCCTCTGAAGCTTCTTTCAAATGCCACAGGTCTGATATAATTTGGATTCCCCAAGACAAAGTTGTGTCCAATCTCCGTGTCTAATTCTGAGCTGGTGGAGAGAGAACATCATGATTTTCGCCGTGTCCTTGTTTGTATCTGTCTTGAATTGTTAGCCAAAGAACTACGGTCAAGTGACACTTGTGACAAATTTTGCGGCACTCCAATCCGATGCCCAGAGAGAGAATTATTGAAATTTTCCCACGATCACCTCTTTGATATGCAATTCAGGAGCCTAAAAAAGCACTACCTTCCACAGATGATATCTCCAAAAATGTTGCGAACCAAGCTCTGAAATTTTTTGAAAAATTTCCTCAATATTTCAGCTTCGCACCATACAAATTTCAGATTTTGAACCTTCGTAGAAAAACCGTTATAGTGCAAATTCCACGACTGCATTTGGGAGAACTGTTCACTTCCACGAGATCATATCTCCGAAAATATTGTGAACCAAGCTCTGAAATTTTGAACAAGATTCCTCCGGATTTCGGCTTCGCACCCTAAAAATTTCAGCTTCTGAAACTTCGTAGAAAAAAAGTTATAGCGAAAATGCCACGATGACCTGTTTGGAGCAGCGAAACCCTAGAATCCAAAGCTCTGATACCAAATGTTGTGTAACCAGCTCCAAAAAGAGAAAAAAAGAGATATAAACGCCTTAGAAATGAGCCACTTCGAGGGGGAAACCTCCAATAAATTACATAAATGAACAATTCTTGGATGATACAATTCACAAAACCTCCTTTCTATATATAGGAGTCCATGGGGCCATAATGTAATCCTAGTGGGCCACAATGTAATCCTAGCCGACCTAACAATAATAATTTAAGGGCACAATAATATCAAAATGGGGGTTACAAGGGTACAATAATAACAATAAGGGGTCTACACTAACAATAATAAGGGACTATACTAGTGATATAGGGACCTAACAAGGTCGAACCTCAAGAAAGAAAATTTGCACTGAACACGAAATACACTGATAAACTAAAAGGGTTGGGAGGAAAAAGTAGTACTTAATAAATGAATTAAGAAAAGGAGCTTAAAAAGATGGCAGAGATGTTTTTTTTGTTGTTCTTATCAAATCAGATATGCGGGCCTGAATCAGAAATCGAAGGACATCATGGCAGAATGTTATCATCAATCACAAACTCTGAGTATTCTCGTAGTCTTCACATCCCTCATTCAATTCTAATGGCATCCTATTCAGGTCTAATGATTCAAAGTCAGAAATTGAAGGACATCATAACATGATGTTTTTTAGGTTGTTCCAAATAGAATTTTTAGTTTTTTAGGCTATTCCAAGTACCATTTTCAAGGATACGGGAGCCATTTTGAAAACTAAATGGAAAGAATTGTGCACATAAGAGAAGAAATTATGTGGAGAAACATGAGGATGAAAAGAAAGCACGCTCCTGGAAAATCGTGGAGCTGTAAAGACTTTATTCACTAAGTTCTATATTTTTCCATTAGGTTTCAAGTGCTCGCAAATTAGACTTTTGATGAGGGCTACAAAAAAATGAGACTAAAGGCTGAAGGCTGAAGCTTCTCTAAAACTAATAGAAGCACAAGCATAGGTCAAAATTTAATGTTTTGGAACAATATATGTGCTTTCTGTGCCTGTAAAGATTATACATATAAACGAATATTGCCATTTTTGTAATTATTTTTGAAAACAGAAATGAATAATTGTTATATCTTGACATGTGTAGGACCAAGATTTTTTCTTGTAGAAACCAATGCTTAATCCAAACTTTAATTTCTTTAGAGGCTTGGGGCCTTCCTTCCTTTTAACTTGTTCCTTTGATCGTAAATTTTCCATTCTATGCATGTCGGGAGGAGATCAAAGACATGGATACTACCTACCTCACCTCTCCCCATCATTGGTCACCCTCCCCTTATACCAATGTTATATTTAGCCTCGTCCATTGGTCATAATCACTCGGCCTTTATATCTCTGGATTCATTGAATTGACACTAAAGGGAAACCTGAAGAAATAGCCCAATTGGACCATGCCTCTCGTACAACCTCTTCAATTTCAACAGTCTAACTATGACCCAGAATCTAAGCCCCCAAGTTTGTATCAATTTTGTGTGTGGTTGCTAAGCTTTGTACTTTTCAAAAGTTATATTTATCCATGATACCAAGGTTTTTGCTAATCTATCCCACTTGTTTATTTTTTTACCATGGTTAGTTTAATTTCTTTCATATATTTATGTTTGTAAATTTATGCGTATTCATTGTGCACAAGCTATCAACAACTTGACGGGAATGGAGTTGCAGAGAGTTGTACTAGGGCAGCATGGAAATTTTGACAAACTCGATACCCGTAGAAAGAAAAAAAATAATGATGCAAACTAAGATAAGTGGTGGGAAGAGGAGTTAGGATGGTCCAGTAAAAACATCACTGCAGTAAAATCATCACAACCATCACTATCACTGGAAGGGCATGATCAAGGTCAATCTTCAAGAAAGAAGAAAGAAAATTTTCACTGAACATGAAATACACATACTAAAAGGGCTGAGAGGAAAAAATGGATTGGATGCTAAATACAAAAAAAAAACTTTTGTTAGCATCTCCATTCAAAGGTAATAATTACAAACCTATTTTTTTATGGTGACATTTTTTATTTGTTTATGTTTTTTTGGTTGGCTGACCGTCAATGATTTGAATATTGTTTACATAATACTTCATAACATATGGCGATCCCCAATTGATCTGACCCCTGTGGGTTTTTATTGTTTATGGTTAGTTTAATTCTTTTCATATATTTATTTTTCCAAGTTTGTGCTTATTCATTATGCATAGGCTGTTGCTATTAAGCAACTTGATGGGAATGGAGGGTAAGGAAACATAAATAATTGTTCCAGAACAACAAAACATCATGGAAATGGATGGGAACTTTGACAAATTCAAGACTTGTAGAAAAACAATAATCAATTGTGCAAATTAAGATAATTGGTAGGAAGAGGAGTTGGGATGGTGCAATAAAATATCACTGCGAGGCCATGATCAAGGTCGAGCCTCAAGAAAGAAAAGGCCATGATTAAGGTCGAGCATCAGGAAAGAAAATTTGCACTGAAACATGAAACACACTGATAGACTGACTAAAAGTGTTGGGAGGAAAATAATTAATTGGATGCTAAATACACAAAAGTCACACCGATAGACTGACTAAAACAGTTGGGAGGAAAATAATGGATTGGATGTGAAATACATGAAAGTCTCTGTTACCTTATCTCCATTCAAAGGTAGTACTTGGTAAATATTGTCTACCACAACAACCCAAAAAAATAATATAGGCGATGAATTAAGCAAAGGAGCTTTAAAAAGACGGCATAGATGTTTTTTTGGGCTGTTCTTAGAAATCGAAGGACATCATAGTAGAAGGTTATCATCAATCAAAAAATCTGGGGATTCTCAGTCTTCACATCCTTCATTCAGTTTTAGTGGAATCATCATATTCAGGTGTAATGATTTAGCCTAAGTCAGAAATTGAAGGACATCATAGTAAGATGTTTTTTGGGATGTTTGCATAAAATCAAATTTGCAAGCCCACTTCATAAATGGAAGGAAATCATAGCATAAGGTTATCATCAATCACAAAATCTGAAGATTCTCATCGTCTTCACATCTCTCATTCCTCTCATTCAGTTCTAGTGGCATCATCATATTCAAGTCTCACGATTCTTGGATCCAATGTTTAGCCTGTCTACAATATGGCCTCCCCAAAGACTGGTTCTCTGGCCAAATTAGTTTCTATGCAGGACAACAATTTGGATATTGTAAATTGCACCATAAACCACATATTTATGTTGGGCCTGCACTATGTGCCCTCCGTGCTAATACAAGTAATGTTCATGTACTTTAAAATTAGTTTCTATGCTAGACAACAATTTGGATATTGTAAAATATTGCACCATAAACCACATATCTATGTTGAGCCCAACGTTGTGTGCCCTTCGTGCTAATACAAAAAATGTTCATGTACTTTAAATTGGGCCCAACACTATGTGCCCTTCATGCTAATACATGTAATGTTCCTGTGCTTTAAAATTAGTTTCTATGTTGGACAACAATTTGGATATTGTAAATTGCACCATAAACCACATATTTATGTTGGGCCCAACATTGCGTGCCCTTCATTCTAGTAAAAATAATGTTCTTGTACTTTAAAATTAATAATTATTTAGCAGTTCTATATGTCTAGATTTTATGGAATTTGAAGTTTCGGTTGAAAGAGTGTCATGATTTTTTCCACTAAAAAATCAATTTAGTGCAAAATTATATATATTTCAAAGGGTGTCACGATTTTTTCCACTAAAAAATCAATTTAGTGCAAAATTATATATATTTCAAAGGGTGTCACGATTTTTTCCACTAAAAAATCAATTTAGTGCAAAATTATATATATTTCAAAGAGTGTCATGATTTTTTCCACTAAAAAATAAATTTAGTGCAAAATTATATATATTTCAAAGTTGGGCTGCAAACGACTTCAATGAATTTTATTCCTAACAGTGTCTTCAATGCATTTTATTGCTTACAATATTTTCTCTAAGTATTCTTAAAGGGGATAACTTTGCACCTATTCTAGGATATCCTATTTATTTGGTGGTGTGTTCTCAGATGTTATTAATGTTCCTGGATTTTGAATGGAGAAGGTGGTTTGAGATTCCAGGGGGTAGGAGAACCCTTACTGAAAAGGTAGAAGTGTAGAAGGTTTAGATTTGTAGCAAGCTTGGATAGGAAGTGGGGATTAGAATAGTCCTTATACCTTACAGAAAAGTATTTCATGAACAACTGCATGGGTAGGGACACCTCCAGGTCAAATTGGCATCACAATGTAAACAACAACCCTTTCATTTTTTGATTGCACCCATAGTCTTGTGAGACAACCAATTGTAATACCCTGAGCAGTATTGACTCTTTCAGTGCGTGCTTGTATCTATAACTCGATTGTCATTGATTTCTTCCATTGTTCCTAGACTATGAATCTAATATGAAGAATACATTCTTCTAATTTCAAACCCGCCCCTTCAATGGCACAAAGGTCATTTCCTATCTATGATAGGAATTGTAAAGTAATGTAGGAATTGTAAAGTATGGAAGTCGTAATCTGCCAATGGTAGCATTTGTTGTAGTCAAAAGTAACGAAATTCTCGCTCTTGAAAGCGTCTCAATCTGACTAATTACAAACATCTAAATCTGAATAATTACAAATTCCACAGTATCTGGTCTTTATGCTCTTTCATGGGTCTCGAAGTATCACAATATTTATTGATGATTACAAATTCCACAATATCCTTGTCTTTGTGCTCTTTCATGTGTCTCAAAGTTTCACTGTATTTATTGATGTATTCCTCTTGTTGAATCACTGGATCGTTTAATGGTAATTGAGTTTTCATTGTAATGATGGATCCCGTTGGGATTCGAAACGTGAAATGCTCGTTCTCTAGCCTTTGTGGATAATTTGGAAAGCTCTTTAAAAAATGACACCCACATAGGTTTAAAAACCAAAAAAGAGTTTTCATTGTATTTATTGATGTGTTTCACTATATTTATTGATGTATTCCTCTTGTTGAATTGCTGTATCATTTAATGGTAATTGTTGGTAGAAGTAACTTAAAATAAGTTAGGTTATGATCTAGTTTAGATTTCGATCTAGTCCTAACTTACTCGTTATTCTATTAGACAAACACTAATTCATGGCTAACTAACTCATTCTACTACTAAGATAAATTTTCTAAGACAACCTAGACCTAAGTCACCACTTTTTACCTCCGAAAATGTTTGATTCCTCTTAGATTGAAATAAAGAAAACCGAACTGAGCAAGACTCAACAACTTTCACATTTTTAACCACCACCCTTTTACACCTGTTTCACTTTACCTTTGAATAAACTTCACCTATAGAAATCCTCTGGAAATGGAAATGGAAGCTAGAGACAAAATGAGTTCATTGGTATGTTAAAGAGATCTTTAGATGTCCATAGAACGAAGCAATGAATGATTTTATTGGTACGTTAAAGAGATCTTTAGATGTCCATAGAACGAAGCAATGAATGAGTTCATTGGTACATTATAAAATTAACCTATAGAAATCCTCTGGAAATGGAAACTGGAGACAAGAATGATGTCCATAGAACAAAGCAATGCAAAGGGTAGCTTAGCAGAGCTAATCCACAGGACGATATAGCAAGTCACACAGGACGTTGTTGTAGGTGTTGAGTAGAGCTAATCCACAGGACAATATAACGAATCACATAGGACGTTGTTGTAGGTGTTAAAGACTCACATATCATATCATAGTAGGATGGTGTTGTAGGTGTTAGAAACAACTCACATAGATGTTGTTGTATTTGTTGAAGCCTCTTGGGTTGAGGATGAGAGTTGTAATAGCCCATAAGAGTGATCCGCCTCTTAATAAATCTTCATAGCTCAACCTTCCTAAAAAAAAATATAACTATACCAAATCCCCAATCTAATGTCATATATAATAGTAGATTTATTGCAAAAAATAATATATTTCATTATGGCGATGCAAATTTTACCTAGCTCAACCTATATATATAATACCAAATCCCTAATATAATGCGATATATAATAGTAGATTTATTGCAAAAAATAATATACTTCATTATGGTGATCCAAACTTTTATTAGAAGGGTTGATACCTCCCTTGTTTTCACTGTGTTGGAACTTTTTTCGAGGTAGAAGAGTTGATTGTTCAAATTATGATACAAGACCAAGCCAATGCAGATGCCTTAAGACGAAATAACAAACCGACAAAGGTAATAAAAACACCCTAAGATGAAACAACAAGCTTTCAAGTTCGGTTCTTCATCCTCTAGTAGCAATAGGAAGGAACCAACACCATAAATTTTTCAACACACCATTGCCCAAAATAACTCTTATGATTGATCTATGTTATCAAAATAACAACTTTCTTTCATGTCGATTTAAAAAAACTATATAGTTGATGTAGTTAATTAATTGAGATGAAAATTATGGTGTTTGTAAAAGATTATGCTGTGTGATATTTAAATGAGGTACCATAATATAATAGATATAAGATATGCTTGATCTTAAGCACTTTAAAGGAACATGGAAACTTGCTTTCACCTCCTTTTTATGTTTGTCATGGCAGGGGTGTAGGTTGGTATTGTTTTGTGATCCACTAGTCATATAATGTGCTAATAAGGGGTTGTGCCAATAGGCTATTGGATTCCTGTCAATCTATAATGTGCTAATAAGGGGTTGTGCCAATAGGCTATTGGATTCTTGTCGGTAACATACATTCGTAGCCTTCACATAGCTTGGGATATATAATGAATGAATTTAGCTCTTAGACCAATATCGATATATCAATTTGGATATGCAAAATGGTTTATTGCTGGAATCATTGCCAATCGTACACCATTTTAATTGAAAATTTCAATTTTGTTTTTTTTTTTTTTTCCATAAATAGAGTACTTGGTGTATATATTAATAATGTTTCTTATTGTATTTTAAATATTAAAAATTATTTTAAAATATAAATAGAATTATTAGTTATATAATACAAATAATTAAAAAAATATATAAAGAGAATGATTAATTTATTTTTATAATTAGCATTGATATTAATTTGAAATATCATATAATTAAAAAAAATATAATAATATGATTATAATTAGATTAATAAAATAAAATAATGATAAATTAAAATTTAGTTTGTATGAATTATTATTATTATTTTTCCTTTTAATCTTTATAAATATATTAATAAATAGCATATAAGATAACATAATGATGTTGGATTTAAATTTAGCTTGGATTGCCCAAAAAAACAAGATTATTATTTTTTTTTTCAAAATTTTTAATTTTTTAAAATCTAAATTTAATTTTTATAAATAATATTTTTAAAGTTTTAATCAAAATTTATAATGATATCATAATTGTGATATACTATATCAAATATATTTTCAACTTTAAAAAATTATATTTTAATTTCATTTTTTGAAAATTAAAAGAATTAGTCAATTTAATTGATTTGAATTTTCTAAAACATTTTTAATAAAACAAAAGATATAGAAAATGATAAAAATTATATAACATCAATAATTTTTCCCAATTTTAAGTAACTCTAAGTTTCTTTAGATGTATTATATTGAAGATAAAACAATCATTAATATCTTGAAACTCTAGTAACTAGTTTCATCACATTCATTAAGTTATTTAATCTTCATTTTTCATTATAATATGGTTTTAATTATTAGTTGATATTTATTATACAGCTTGAGTGGGCATAATGGTTAAGAGCATGTGTTTCATAGGTTAAAAATAGAGGGGTAGAGTATGTATGCCTATGTTAGACTTAGCAGTCAAATAGCTACAGAGGTGGGTCCTTGTCCAAATGAGGGGTCTCATACACCAATTTAGTGTACGACTTGGTGTGATCAAGTCTTAAAATTGGATTTAGATGCAATATATTGAAGAGAGGGTAATCATCAATACTTGTAAACCCTCTCCACCATTCTCATCACATTTATTAATTTTTTCATTATTATATAATTTTAATTATTAGATGATATAGTTTATGGGGTTTTGGATAAAGGTAATCGGGAGTGTGTTGATAAGGCACTCTTCCTAGATGTTAAGTTACAACCACTTTATTCAGATCTATTCTTGGACATGATCATGATGTAGCCTCATTAGATGACATATATTACATCTAATTATAATAAATGCCGTTGGTGTATTCTTGAACATAACCATGATGTAGCCTCATTAGATAACATACATTACATCTAATTATAATAAATGCCTAGTATCCATCCACATATCAATTACAATAACACCTAAGCTAACAACATCAAAATCATATATTATCAAATTTATTTGAATGCAACCAATTAATATATCACAAATTTATTTGAATAACATAAATACTTAAATAAATAAATAGTTGTTTACATTTATATCTTTTAAATATTATAGATAACATATTTTCTTGAAATAAATTATAGTTGAGAGTGCAACACGTGATCCATAACATTTTTAAATATAAATCTTCCGAGAAATCATATAATAAATTTTGGAACCAAAATATATTATGTGATTTCCGAAAAATTTATATTTAAAATAAATCATAGTTTTTTATGAGTTTGTATTGAGATGCTTTTCATATAATTACTAAAAAAAATTAGTACACTAATTTTCAAAACCATTCCAATCCAGTGGAGATTATTGAAATGAAATGTTTTTAGCTCAAAGTTTGATAACTTCCCAACAAAATCTACGATCATTTGAAAAAAAAGAGTTATTTTGAAAATCGTAAAATTAAAAAATAATATTTGAGTTTATGTAAAGTATTCAAAATTTTTAAAATTTGAGTATTCAACTCATAAAAAGTAAAGTATTTAAATCTTTTACCTGGTTAGTAGGATTTGTGCACAAAACCTGCCAAACCGGAAAAACCCAAACGTTCCAGAAAATGCATGCCCTAAGAAGCTCAGAGACCTAATTATTTTATTATATGTTCATACAAAATTCTCATCTGCAAACTGCCCCTCTTTTTTCCGTCTTGTTTCTCCTTTCTCTGTTTTCATCAATGTTGGATTTTGGAAGGTTTTCGACAAAATTCCTGAAAGTGAATCCCACATTTTGATGGCAGACATTTCACTCGTCTGCAGGGACAGAAAGTTTAGATTAATGTTATTTTAATTTAAATAACTTTTTTTAAGTTCTTTAAATGTTATATATATATATATATATATAATATTAATCTAATAATATTAATTTAAACTTTCTATCCTTCAGATAAATAAAAAGAGAGTCTCCTCTACATTTTCTGGACTATCTAGATATCAATATATATAATAGATTTTGTTTTTTACTCAAAAAAAAGTGAAATGTTCACCAAAAACCCAAAACGTCTGACAACTCAAACAATGTACACAATTCTAAACAAAATTCAACATATAATATTAAGTGTGAAAATCTTTATGTGAAAATTCTTATATTTTGCTAATTACCCATCTCTTCTCCCTCCGGGCACTCTTCTGTTTTGCCATGTTTTGTCCATCTGTATTGCCACGTGTCACTCCTCCAATGGCCAATCGGACGGCTCATTGTTCAGCCAAGTGTTGCCTTACCAACGTACAAATCCAACATGCTCTGTCAACCATCCAACGGATAGACCAGACGGCCACTTGGCAGCGTTTCAGCTCTTGGATCTTATCTGGTGATCTGCTTATCAGTGTTGATCTGCATGGACGTATCAACCGATCTGCTTATCAGCATATCCATAGTCACCTTATCTGTTTATCAGCTGATCTTATGAACTTATGAACTGATTAATGAACTTATGAGCTGATCGGCTTATCAGCATTGATCTGCTCATGCACTTATTAGCTGATCTGCTTATAAACTTATCAGCTGATCTGCTTATCAACGTGTCTGCTTATGAACTTATCAGCTGATCTGCTTATCAGCATTGATCTGCTTTTTAATGTATCAGCTGATCTGCTTATCAACTTATCAGCTGATCTGCTTCTGGGCTTATCAGCTGATCTGCTTATTAGCTTATCAAGTGATCTGCTTATTAGTATATTAGCAAATCAGCTTATCATCTCTCTGCTTATCAACTTATCTGTAGGTCCACATATCTGCCTATGAACTTATCAGCTGATCTGCTTCTTACCTTATAGCAGATCAGCTTATCTGCATATCTGCTTATCTAATTATCAGTTTATCAGCCTATCTACCTATTATCAGCTGATCTATTTATCAAATTATCTGCCAATCAGCTGATTGATTATCAGTTTATGACATTATCTACTTATAGGATTATCTGCATATATGATTTGATCAGCTATCAACTTATTATCAGATAAACTCATAAGCTTGTTTGAGGTCTAGCCGAAAAATACCGGTCCTTAAACCACGCCATGGCCTGCAACATCTCAATAAGAATACCGGTTCTTATTTCTTTGAACAACAAGAATCTTTATATTTTCCTTGTCAATTCGACGGTGTGGAGGGTTGAGAAGCTGATCCACTGCTGCTACACCATTGGTGGCCGAGCGGAGTCATAATGAGTTGCAGAGCGTACAGACTCTCATCCATTGTTTTTCTTCCTGATTGGATGTTCTCTTTAATTGTCTGGTCCGCGGCATGGCCATGCATATTTATTGGATGTTCTGTTTCAGATTTTTAGTTTTTAATTTTCTCTGTAATTGGTGTCTTTGGTTAATCTTTTCTCTTTTTTCTTGTGTGCTTCCATTGTTTGGTTGGCCCTTTTTCTATTGCTGGATGCAGAGCAGAGGAGAGACGGACATAAATGAAACCCTGATTTCGGATAGAGGGATTCATTTGTTCGGTTTAATGTGAATCGATGCGCCCTGGTACATAATGGCCTTCCTTGTAATGGTCTGGGTTTCAAATTTTGTTGATAATTCAGTATTTAACGTAGTTTTCAGCATTTTACAATTCTCTCTGCTCAATTTTATAATTAAATTTGATAATTCTGGGTTTTGCAGCGCTCTCTGCTATGCCAAGTGAGGTTGAGTTCAATAAATAACTGAGTCTCTCTTTCAATCTTTATGTTACTGAGTTCTTTATGTTATTGAGTTCTTGGTTGGGTTGCAGGAGAGTAACATGGTGAATACAGAAGGTGAACAATAAACTCGATGTTTCAGCTGGGGATGTGGAATATCTGGGTGTGCGGGCATAACCATTGTTGTCCCAATTCTTCGCTGATCCACTGCTGCTACACCATTGGTGGCCGAGCGGAGTCATAACGAGTTGCAGAGCGTACAGACTCTCATCTTTTGTCGTAGCAAATGCCATTGTTTTTCTTCCTGATTGTGGTTCTGGTTTTCTCCATTCCTGTTTACTGGTTCGCCGGTCTAAATAACAGACCTTCGGCGTTTCCAATGATGCTCTGGAACCATATGACTGCACGAAAATGCGCTTAGTATTTTAATCCCACGGCGAATGTGTGAGTGAATTGGATGAGTATTCAGGCTGCAGGTGAAGAGGGTTTCAAAGAGAGGGTTGGGCTGGAAAACACGATTCCAGTAGCATGGCTCGATCTGTTCTCGTTGCAAGAGACTAAATAGGCCACCTGCCCGGGGATAATCCTTCATTGAAGAACAAGCCCTGGAAAGCCACAGGACCAAATGGGCCAGACGATCATAAAGAAATTGAAAACCTATATTGCGGAGAGCTGAAAATCCTGACATTATTGTACAGTCTGCTCAACTGAGGGCTGCCTTTTGAAAGGGTTTTCTCATTAATGAAAAGTGGGGAAATGGGAAGAGGTAGAATGTCCAGATCTTATTTCAAAATGGGAGGCACGGGCAAAAACCTTACGGGGCGAAACCCTACAAAGCCAGATCTATACCTTCATAATCAATACCCAGCCCTTTCTGTTAATTGTGCAGTTCCAGGTCCATTTCAACATCGAGAACCAGCCTCTTCTGACCTTCATGATCGAGCTTATGAATTTGAGGTGTCCGAGCAAGCAATTTCCCCATTACAGTCATAGGCAGGAGCAGCGGGCAGGATAACCTGAAACATGCCTGGTTTTCATGTTAACATTGTTTGACTGATGTTTATACTTGACTGAGGACTCTTGCTGGCATGCTGCTCCATAGTAAATGTTCACTCTCTTACCATGTCCAGATACCGTGATAAAAAACCCTAATAAAATTATGAATGAGACCTGCCCGCCCGCTTATCAGTGCGCTAGGCAAGGCCTGCTTATCGATGGGTTGCATGTCCATGCCATGACAGGCACACTCAACAGTTTGATTTCAAAATTGGAGAGCTGTTTTAAGTTTTGCTTGGAATGGTTATATAATTTTTTTACAGACATATTTTTTTTACAGACATACACCTTAACAGGGTTAGAAAAGATCAATGAAAGATAATCAACCGAGATCCGCCATAGGTGCGGCGAGCGAAAGCGGATTGGGCATATACAAAGCAACAGAGGTTATCATTTTGATCTTGGATAGAAGATCTATGCCTTCTCTGTGCCATTTCCATGAATTCGATGATTCAGAACCAGGCCAGTGCTTTGATTATGCGGACCCAACACAGTTTTGGGAATGTAGATGGGAAATTGCTATAATTCATCCTCTAAGTTCCTTTGGGATTAACCTTCTGATTACTTTTTGTTGCTTTGGTCCCCACCCCTTGAGTGACCTTCGTGAGGTGAGGTGAATGCGCAAGGTGTGCACGTTGAAGTTAAAATGACCAAAACTTACCACAGTTAAATTAAGCTGATAGCTATGCTAACAGTTGCTTTAAAAGGAGCTAAACATTTCTTTAATATCTAGATCTTGCAAATGCAAATACATTTACTCAACTCAAGTATTGATCTTGCAAATGCAAATACTACATTTACTCAAGTATTCAAGAAGAACAACTCTTGAATATGTAGATACTACGCTCAAAACTTAAATTGAAGGTAAATTGAAGGTTATCTGAACTAATCCTGCAAACTTAAAATGAAGACTAACCGAACAAATCCTCAAAATATTAAATAAGAACATAACTTTATTATGCAGATCTTCAGAATTCAAATTTAAATTGATGACTAGCCTAACAAATCCAGATTTATTTTGAGATCATATACAAAGCTTTGTGATAATAGTATGGACTTGATTATCTAAGAAGCAATCTAATTAATTTTTAGAAAACAAAAACCAAATATACAAACATGACATATGGAATTGCAACCTTCAAGTGTAATTAAATTACTTTAAATCAATAGTTATTCCAAAACAAACCATCAAACAAAAGAACAAAATATTATGTAATAGTTAAAACACTAGAAGAGCGAGAAGACAGTTCTTGGATTTGTTATTCTACAGAAGCATGCCTTTTAACCCTCTTAACAAACACATTGACTCAAATTTTGACATATAAAACTCAATCCCATGGCATACAATATTTGGGTAGTTGCACTCTTATGATAAATTGTCACTGACAATTATAAAGAGATTGTAAAAATTTAATAAGGCAGGTGATTGTATGAAAATACCACCATTGGAAATTATAAACAGTGTAAAACTTTAATTAGGCAGGTGATTGTATGAACATACTGTTCAAGGTAAATTTTTATTACAGTATCACATTGAAAAATGAAGTTGAACACTTAATATCTTGCCAAAATAAAGAGAGAACATGGCTAAAAATCTATTTATTACATTATAGGGTTTGAAAGTGGAACATTCTTAAAATTCTACATAAGCAAAGCAAAGCCACTGCCAAATAACCAATTGAATTCTTCAACTTCAAAAAATTATAACAAGCAATGTTCGATGTAAACTGCATGTATATATGAACACAACTGAAGTCATTGTAAAATGAAACTATTAAATTTCAAGGCAACATACATATTACACATATTATCAAGAGACCAAACATGATAATGAGAGGGGAAATAACAGTTTTTTCTCCAGACAGTACTTCAAATTTGTCCTTAAGTTTCAAATAGTATCATATAATTTAAAACCATTTATATGATTTAATGAAATTTAATGCCACATAAAAGGTTTTAAACTGACACATATATTGGATTATAAAACTAATATTGCATAATACATCCCACCATGCTAACAAAAGACCTTAACCACTGCATTGCTCTTTATTTTCTAGTTTCTCCATGTGTCATGGAGTTTTGAGTCTGTGGATGTGGTAACTAGTTGGTCAAAATGGAATAACTATAAAGGAGAAAATTCGAGATTCCTACTGGCAGCTTAGAAAACTATAAAAACCTATAGCAACCCATCTTTTGCAGACGACATACTAGAAACACCTTCATCATAGGACAAACTTTTAGTGCATTAATACTAATTCTACACTTAAATAGATTTACTTCCTTAAAATAACTTACCTCCTCTATCTATCTCGAGCTATAACTACATACTTCCTTGATATATTATAATTGGAGCTAATAACTCTGTGTATTTATCTCGATATGCATCTTACCTCATCGTCCTTTGCTTCTCCTAGGGATTCCTTAGGTGTTGGTACTTCTACCACTAATGATGCTTATACCACCACTGTTGCTAGTGTTGTTGCTTATGGGTAAAAAACTGGAACTACTCCTAGGTATGCAACTACTCATTATGGAAATTTTTGTGCTATACTCTTGGGTATGCAACTACTTGTTATAGCACTGTTCGTGCTATAACTACCTCTGCTTCCCCTACTAGTGGATTAGAAACCCTATGAAGGGAAGTTGTAATAGAATTGATTGCCTTCATCATCCTTATTGAAAGCATTGTTTTGGGCCTCCCTTTGCACCCTCCAAGGCTCATGTTTCATAACTATTATGCTCGACCTTGAGCAAGTTGGAGTGCTCGATACCCAAAGAGGAGAGAATAATTGCTATGTATATCATAATAACATTATAATAAGGTTGAGAAATGACCTAGTCATTTAGGCAAGGAAATATTTCATTAAAGGCCCAAAGAGGAAAGCATACTTGGTATGTAAATCATTACAACATTAAAGAGAAAAAGGTCGTGAGATGACTCAGTCATTGACGCAAGGCGGTACTTAATTAAAGAGAAAAAGTCTTGGCAAGACCCCATGCCCTCCATACCTAACCATGCTCCAATATGGACCAACCAGTTAGGAAAACTTATCTGAAGAATCAAGACTCTCGGTAAGGGGGTATTTGAACCACAATTATACTAATCCGGGGCTTAGCAAGGACATTCGTTATTAAAGTGGCCCTATTACCTAATATTTTGCATGAGAGAACCGTATTTTGGGAATTTTTTTTTTAATCTTTATCAATGTTTATCATTCTAACTGAGGAATATGTGATGTTAGAAAAATTGCATCAGAAGAATCACACTATAGTGGTTTTTAGAAAACTCACAACTTGCATGCCAAAAAATATTCATTATTGAAATGAAAACTAAATAAATATAGATAAGGTCCATGAAGCAATACCTCAGGGCATGTGGAATTGAATGAAGGGAAGTTGGCCCAAGCGAGGATGTTGTCATAGGTTATGGTCCTTATTAAGGACTTTCAATTCCATCACTCTTCGAGGATACGAAACATCTGGCATGGATTTCAAAATGTAAGCTTTTAGTTCTTTAAATGAAAACTTGGTAAGTGATCCCATTCTTATATTTCTTCTCCATTGGTGAACATACCTCTCCCTTTGTCCTACTCCACCTATGTCTCTACTCCACCATTTCACACTGTAATGGTTCTCTCCTAAAGTGTCTCCCCTCTATAAATGCTTGACATTCTCAATAAAATCCTCTCAATAGTGGAACTTCCCTTGTTAAGTAGGGAAGCCAATTATGATTTATTATCCGTGAATTTAGCGCTAACTTCCAAAATGAATGATATTTTTGATTTCCATAAGAGGAGCAAAGGATGCACCTCTCCCTTTATACTGCTATGCCTATATATCTACCACTTGTTGAGCACATTCATCAACACCAATATTGTTTATCAATATGATGCAATCTTGTTGATTCAATTTTAGAAGCATTTTATCCTTTCATTACCCATCATTGTTCATAAATGTCATGTTATGTGCATATATTATCATATTATGTATATTGGTTGAGTTTTGTACAATTCAATGTGTTCACCTTCGTCCAAGTTATTTCATGCATGACTATTTATGGCCAGTAGTATCCATGGTGGTGTTATCCATCTAGTAGTAACCTCTACTCCTCCCTTTGGTTCCTCTTGCTCTGAAATCTCCTTCCTCTCTTGACGTCTTGCTCCTTCCCTCCCTTTCTCTACCATTAACATCTATTTGTGCCTAGGGTATGCTCTAACTCTTCTTTCTCTCTTTTGGAAAATGGCTATGGTAAACGTAATTGCAATTGCGAAGATAAAATCTTAGCTCGATTGTTTCAATCACTACATTAAAAATGACACTCTCATTTTTTTTTTCAATTGAATGTTTAATTATGTTTTTCCTCACATCAACTAGAGGTTGTTACCTCACCCTAAGCATAGTAGTCAAAGTAGATATTGGAAGGCAGAACATACCTAGGTTGAAATAGATGTTTGGAAATTAGGGCATTGTAATGGATGCCTCCACTAGGAAAGAAGGTGGAACAAAGGTCAATGTTGTCTCTAGTGCCTTTGCCTCTGCTTATGGCTTTAGATATGCATTATGAAGCTGGAACTTACCCATAGGTCAGTTAATGGTATAGCTGTGAGGTGGTGGAGGAAGGTAATCCATGAACTACCAAGTACCAAAATTTGTTAGAGAAGTGACACATTCATCCCATCCACTGCAATGAAACGTAGAGCACAAGTTGTAGCAAACTTTGCAATCAGTAAAAGTTTGTGATGTCTCACCTACAACATGGAAAACAATGAATTACAAAGCATTGATTATAGGGAGCTATGAAATCTCATAATTATTTATAAGCCTACATAACAACCAATACAAAAATCATTTAAAAAAAAAATTATTAACTATTCCTAACAATTAAGTAGAAATAAATCCCACACTCAGGATATTTAGGTCAAATCATGTAATAATGAACCCATGAAAAAAGGGATAATTTAAATTTCAAAAATATAAAAAATGAATTCATTTTTTATAAATAGATAAAATAAATATTAAAATTTGATAAAACTTATGATAAAGATGATGGAATTGAGTAAACTAATATACCTTCAAAGGATTTTGACTGTTGCATGAAAACTATAGTCCCCATCCATAGGGAGGGACTAATAATTTGACCATACAAAATGTTTGTAATTAAAAATCATAAACTGATATTCTCCAAATTTTATAGAGAGAACTTAATTCACCTTATCTAATATTAAATTTACTTATAACCAAGTTCATTATGAATAATTGATTTGTTTGCTTAAAAAACGTGACGGGTCCAAGTAGGAAAATAAATGTGGCCATTATACCTCAAACCATCACAATCACGAACAGGGGAAGAACCATGCACCCTCATGATATGAGGATTATGGATCTTAAGCACAAAGAGAAGGATCATAAATAGGTTTTCGCACCTCTACCAATGTTAATGGATAGAAGTCACATTACTACGTGGAATGGAAGAATAACAAAATCATAGCAAGTGCATGCGGATAAGGTATTGAGAATGGAGATAAAGCAATGACTTCAATCTTCTTATGCATTTTTTGCATGCTTATATATCCATGTCTAGTAAAATACCATGTTCCATTTTAGTTGTTGTATTCATAGGTTATTCTAAGTGTATTTCCAGATATATCAATGTTAATGCCGAGGGTAATGTGAACATTATAAAGCAGCAAAGCTTGGACAAGTGGCCACCAAAAATAGTCACACCTATCATAAGTACATGAGAGCAAACAAGTGTGGGAACTCCACCTCAAACTAGCTTGGCATAGTAGGGTGAAGAACCATGTAGCGTCGTGATATGACAATGATGGATCTTAACCCCAAGAGATGGATTAGAAATTGTTTGACCCTATACAAGAATTAGCCACTAGAAGTCACATTATTGTGTGAACTGGAAAGATGGAAGAAGCCACATTATTGTGTGAAGTGGCAAGATGGAAGAATCATAGAAAGTGCCAGAGTAAGTAAGGTGTTGAGAATGGAGATAATTACATGAATTTGATCTTCTCATGAATTTATTTCTTTTGAGGCTCACTTTCATCTACCTTTTGTCTAGTTAGAGACCCTATTTGGTTTTAGCCAATCTATGTTTCTAGGTTTTCTAAGGCTCGGTCTCAAGATAGGTTGGTGTGTGGACTTAAGGCCCAATGAAAGTTGATTGGAGAATGAAAAAAAAATGTACGTAGGATGAGGTATGAGGCTTCTTCTCAATATTGGAGGTAGGTTAGTGTGCGAATAGGCTCGTCTAAAGTTTATTGAAGAAATGACAGAAAAATGTATGTAGGATAAGATCTAAAGGGAGTTGTTGGAGTGAGGAAGTCAGACCCCCTCCATAAATTCTACACGTACCAAAGTTGGATGCACTCTTTCCTAGCCTTCTAGGATAATGTCTAAAGGGACTTGTTGGAGTGAGCAAGTCAGACCCCCTCCATAAAATCTACACATACCAAAGTTGAATGCACTCTTTCCTAGCCTTATAGAGGCATAAAATTTGTAGAAGGCTAGAAGGTCCTAGCCTTCTACAAGCCAACTATTTTTTATGTTCATTATATTGTTTGAATATGGTAAGTTCCTGTCAAACATACATTTCTCTATGATAGAAAGATGGAAGAAGTCCATGATGCTTTGGCTCCTTCATAAAATCATAAGGAAACCATATAAAAATCTGGATATATTATCTAGCTGAAAGGACAAATGTGTCACGTTTTAAAAATTGTTGGGATTAAAATACACACATAATAAAGCCACACCCTCTAGTAGCATAAAGTGCTTAGTAACCCTCCTAATTGTAGATGAAAACTAATATGGTCATAACTTGCATTGAAACTTTTCTTTTGTTTCATTCATATCTAAAAACTCTACTCAATTAGAAGCAAGTTTTGCTTATGCTTGAAGATTCCAGTTACCTTCCTTTACACATATTTCCTATAACAAATTTACATGAACATACATGATATAATAAGTACAAAAAGAGTTCAATTAAAACAAAGTGGAATTGTTAAGTTATATAGAAAAAAACTAGTGAATTCCCTCATACATACCTCCATCTTTCCAATTAAATTTGTTGAATCTTCATTGAAACTAAAACCACAATGTGTTGCTAAGCCTTGCTGTAATTTCCCCACTCATAGAGTCCAAAAAAAAACCATGAAAAAAGTTATACAAATGAAAAAAGGAGAAGAAGAAGAATGAGAAGAAAACATGAAAAAGAAAAAGAACTACAATTTTGCATGGTCATGCTAAAAAATGTAAAAAAGTCACAACTATAAAAAAACCAGGGAAAAACAAGCAAATAAAAAATACAAACAACAATAACAAAAAGAAATGAAAATAACAAAAAAAAGAAAGAAATAGAAATAGTAGACAAATACTCTTCTCTGCAATCCCAAAAAGTGTCGATGGCACCATGGCCAACCAAGGGCATATTGCATGTCAAAAAATAGAATAGAATTAAATAGAGACCATAAAATATTATGAGAAATATAAAATACAAACCAAATATCTTACGAGAAATATAAACAAAGACCAACATTAGGATTCCATAACAAATAACATGGATTTTTCACCAAAATAGAACCCGCCTCTACCACTACCTATTCACCATAATATAGTGTTTTCCACATAGATATTTCAATTGTTTCATCAATTATCCTCCATATTAATTTCCCTACACTGTATTACATTCAATATTAAAATAAACAACAAATAAATTAAGATACCTCTAATTTAAACGAACACAAATAATACTGGAATTTGTATTGAAAAATTGGTCTTGTATATCCATGTTACTCCTTTTACCTGAACCTACCATTGATGTTAGCACACTCTGAGTAGCTGAATTTTTTATTGTTTCGTATGTGCTCTTTTTTTATTCAGTTTGTAACAACCTTTGTAATTTTTAAACCTTGATTTACATGCCCAATCATAGTATCACTGCTAGCCTTCTCATTACATGGATTTATATTTGGTGTTTAACCTGAAATATCATCAAACTCAGGCTGTTGTGAAGAAAATAGTTCTAAAAAATAATTGGTGGATGTTTACTGCAATAATTTCTATTGATAGGGTATTTTTGCTCAACTAAACATGTGTGATATGAAGACTTTAATTTATTATCCACATCTTGAGGAGAGTTGATGGCATTTGAAATGGACGTTGACTTGGTTTGTTCATATAGATCTAACATTTGATTAATAACCTCTGCATAGAAATTAAAAATTGTAGTGGGTAGATACCTACATCTCACTGATCTGGTGGATCAGCTTAATGCTCAAAATTCAAGTGCTCGGATTGGAATGAAACCAGTGCTAAAGCGAATATATCATCCCCCTGATTCCAACACAATTCGTTCCACTCAAAACCGATATCGGATGCTCCTGACATCGCGTTCTGATCGAATTGGCAAACAAATAAAATTTTTAAAATGGGTTGTAGGTACACCCAGTCAACAATTCGTACATTGTTTAGGCATCTGACTGGGAAGGTGATGTGTTTTTATCTCCTTGTTTGCCACTTGTATCAATATTATTGGTTCGATTTGGTGTGTTTTCATTGGTTGTGTGCTGGACGAATGAGGGGGAGCCACGTGGACCAATCGGTGGCTGCCATGTGGCCTCCACTCATTTGTGTAAAATTTTGGTTGGAGGTCAAACTACCTCTGCAAGGTTCGAATGTGAGACTTACAGCTTGCCAGCCAAGCCCTCCACCAACCTGCCTATATTAGTTCTTAACAAGTATGGGTTAAAAGTTTTATATGAAGTTTAGTGGCAGTGGAGTCGGGGTTCGGGACCGGGGTAAACCCTAGACCCTGGTCCACCCAACCACATTTTTTGGCAGGCAGACGGGGTCTGGGGTTAACCCCAACCCTAACCATATATATTATGCGCATAACCAAAGTCTATATGCCATATGTTAAAACTGATGGTGAATTTCAACAACCAAACCATATGATATAGCTATATCCCAAAGTCTCAACGGATAGGCGAATAAGCATTAACTACATCACCGACAGTCAAGTCGACATGTGAGAAGTTTAAGTTCTGGTGGTTAATGTGAAGGTTAAAGTTTTATGCTGGGGGGAACCCATGTTTGGAATCACAGTTCAAGGCTGGTTCGATGGATGGTTAAGTTCATGGTAAGCCCCTACACCAGTTAATCCGACGGTTTGTACGCACTATCACATGCCACGATTGGTAACAATTGGTGTTATGGTTAGAGACGACTGGGAGGACCAGAACCCGTAGTTAGAACCATGACTATATCTAACCTCAACCCACCGGAAAAACCCCATTTCAAGTGGGGTCAAACAATTTTGCGAGATCTTTTGAATTGAACCATGGTGGGTTCCAAAACCTAACCATACCACCAACCCTGGCTTGAGTGCAGTCAACTGTTCGATGAGAGCAGTTCAAACTGCCCACAATCAACGACTTAAACCATGCCACTTGGTGTATTTTTATGTAGTCAATGGCCGACATAGGAAAATTAAGTGTTCGACAATTTTCACACGAACCGGTGGGAATCTTGCCGGCGCAGGGAGAAATTGTCGCTCCACGTGGCTGCAAAATGTGGAATTTGTAGAACAATTTGCATAGGAGTGTGGATTGTAGGAGGACTGTTAGCAGAAAAACTTCTATGGAGCATAACTTAGTCATTTTTTGATCTTTTTGAGTGCAGAGAGAGCCCAAATAGGGTTTTTTGAATGTTCTGGAGCCATTGGAGACACTATTTTAGAATTATGAGCATTGTAACTTGATGTAAACACATATTTTTGAGCATAATGAAAGAGGCCCAACATTGGAAGCTGGACCATGAGATGTAGCCCAAGAGGGGTGAAATCCTTCATCATTTGTTGTCTTGTGTATACTGTTATGGTATTGATGTCTTCTTTATTTTCTGCAAAAATGAGTTTTAAAACATGTTTATGTGTTAATAAAATTGACATAATTGGATAAAAACCATAAACATTTCACTTTCAATTTTCACCATAAACTCTCAAGTTTTCATATACAAATCAATCACAAATTGACAAGTCACTAAAAATAGTCAATCTCCCACTTCCAAATATATCTCAATTAATAACAATTCATGTGTATGAGAAATCAAAGAACATATTTAGATATGATGACATTATGCAAAGTTTGAGCATATTATAAATCTGAACACTCTGCAAAAACACTAGATTATATCAAAGTAGATAAGATAACCCTCAAACATGTGGTGAGTTGCATCAAAATCCTCCCACTAAGGCGTCTCTCCATCTAATGGAAATTTAACCTTCAAAAACTCAGCAACAATAAAAATAGCTCTAACAACAATATGTTAAGGCTTGGATTGGAGGTAGAGGGTTGTAATCCATGTAACACATAAGGAAATTTTCCAATTTTTTGAAAATACAGAGATGCAAGCAATCCAAAAAGCATAAAATATTGATTAACAAAGATAACGGACTGGAACACTCACTTAATATTCACAAATTCCATGTCTCTTGTGCTAAATAATTTTCTACAACATTAAAAAACTTGATTGCAGAAACAAGATATCTGTATGGAAGTTTCCCAATAAAATAAAAGGCCAATGTGGAAATAACTTGCTCTGCTATCAGTACCACCTATTTTTGTTATTCATCTTTGTATGGATGTTGACTTGGTTTGTTCATATAAATCCAACATTTCATTAATAACCTTTGTATATAAATTAAAAATTGCAGTGGGTAGATGTCTGCATGTCACAAATTGACAATTCACTAAAAATAGTCAGTCTCCCACTTCCAACTATATCTCGTCTAACAAAAAATGATGTGTATGAGTAATCAAAGAACATATTTAGATATGATGACATTATGAAAAGTTTGAGCATATTATAGATTAGAACACTTTGAAAAAACACTAGATTATATCAAAGTAGATAAGCTAACCCTCAAATAGGTGGTGACTTGCATCAAAATCCCACCAAGTCCTCTCTCCATCTAATGGCAGTTTAACCTTCAAAAGCTTAGCAACAAGAAATATAGCTCCAACAACAATATGTTAAGGCTTGCACAAGAGACAGAGGGTTATCCCTGTAACACATAGAGCAATTTTCTAGTTTGTTGAAAATCCAAAGATGCATGCATCCCAAAAGGCATAAGATATTGAAGAAAAAAGATAAGAGATTGGAACACTCACCTAATAGTAAAAAAATGCCATGCTACTTGTGTTAACGGATTTTCTGCAACATTAAAAATCTTGATTAAAAAACAAGGTATTTGTATGGATGTTGCAAGATAAAAGAAAAAGCCAATGTGGAAAGAACCTGCTCTGCCATGAGTATTGATCTGAAATTGATTTTTAGTTAATGCTGTGCTAATATCAGTTTCAGAATTAACATGAAAGTTCTTTGGTTTGCTTCTTATACAAGGGTTTATACATGTGTTTATGATTGACAATTCAATAAACTTGATGAGATTAAGTGTATTTCATGAACTTAAAAGCATGGAAACTCAATGCTGAACAAAAAAATATCAAAACATAGCAAGCACAAATAACATAGACAAATACACAAGTTTTTTATGGAGGAGTTCACCCCTCCTGGGCTACATCTCCTTGGTCCAGCTTCATAGTGTGGGCCTTTGTATTAGCTTCAATTTTGCAAAAGTGTTTTTTACAGTCTCCTGTTGCCTCTGAAACCTGCTCCAATGGCTCCAAAACATCAAAATCTACTAAGAATGACTCTTCTTGAGCCAAAATTGGTTGAAAAGTGCCTCAACTATGGAAAAACCAATTTTTCCTTTTTTTTCTCCACTAATTCTGGAAGTTCGCCAGTTAACTCCACTAAATGTGGAGCTTCTCCGCATTTGGTGGGTTTGCTAAATCTTTCGCCAAGATAAGCACGCACTTAGCAGTGGATAAGTACGATTTAAAGTGGGATTAACCACATGTTTAAGTGTTAAGCGCGTTTAGCGCTAACATTGCAGATTAGAACTAAACCACAGATTAGTGGTCATTAACCATGGATTAATCCCGTTTTAAAAACTTTAAACTCCTACTGGAATATATGTATCGGCTCCTGGTATTCAGCGTGCGGACACATGTGGGAGGGGGTTGGCCTCCTCTGAACCCCCAAACTCTGCGGCGACAAAATTCAAATAGTGGTGGTGTCCCTATAAGGTAAGGAATGCGGTGGATGGTATAGTGGTAAGTCGTTGGAGCTCTGTGTGGGTGGTCGTGGGTTTGACCCCGACCCGTGCCATAAAATTTTGTTGCAAATAAATTTGGATCAGACCATAGTAATAAACTTTGGTTATAATTGATATGCAAATAATATGTTTGTTGATATGTTGCGCCCCATGACTATGGTTCGAACTTTGGAATAAAACATATATATGTGCCATTGATATTTGCATTCGACCTTGCATAAAATTAACATGCCATCCACCTTGCCATGGGGGAGGGCTCGTGGCAGCCTCCAGCTGCGCCACATGGTCCTTCTCCATTGGTCCCAAAAATTCCACCATTAAAATAATATCCACCATAGAAGAAATTCCAAACTTGGGATTAGGAGGAAAAATTCAACTTCCCCAAGCAACATTGGCGAATCTGATTCTGACACTTGTCAAAGTGTCACTGGATAAAATTTGGAGAATATTCCCTGAATATTCTTGAGGTGTTGATTGTACTGCCAAGTCATCAGTCCGTCACTGTTCTACACATTTTTTACCTGTTTGAGAAATTGAACAACAGACCATAACTTACTCATACGAACTCGGATTTTGATGAAACGAGTTGCATTGAAATCCCGATGACGAGCTCTATCCGGTCGTTCTATATTCGATCATTTCTGAGCACTTTCATTTTTTAGCTAAATACTTAGCCTCTGATCAAGTACCACCTATTTCTGTTGTTCATAGCACTCTTGAAAACCAAATTTAAATATCATAAAGCATGTTGCTTAAATATAAGCGAAGAATGCTACACTAACATTAAATCCATAAAATACATCCAAACTGTTAACTCATTAAATTTAATTAGCAAGAAAGGAAAAAAACACGTGGCAACATCAATTTACTCATTGTTCTAAACCATACCTTTTCTATAATACATTCAACAATATCTTGGGTTTTTGTTGGGTTCCTCTTTTGAAGACTGTCCTGGGCCAATATTATGACATCTCAAGTAAGCACAAAAGTTTAATCTACCTTACCAGAAAGGAACATACATGTAATCACAATAGTCTACACAATGAAGTAGACATAAATAATAATCAAAATGTTGTATTTACAATATTTGAACTAATTACAATATGCATCCCCAACATAAAACCAGACTAAAAAATGTGAAATTTGATCCCAAAAGAAAACATAAAAAATTATATAGATATTAGCTAATAACTTCTTGCATTCCTTCTAACATTTTATAAGTTTAGTCTACTCCAGTCTCCATCCACTTCATCCTCTCCTAAAAATTTTGATATTAATGTGGTGAAAATAATAAGAATGATGAATTTTGAATTAAATAAATAGGAATTTAGAAATTTAAACATGGGAATTTTTACTGTTACCTTGAAAATATGTACGACCTTCCAAAATGTGTCTTATCTTAAGGTCGATGAATTGGATAGAATGCCTAATATTAATGTATTCACAAGAAAGAAAAGTGTTTTCCCATCAAAAATATATTTATGCCGCATCCCAATTAATAAAACATGCAACAAAACATAGTTTCAAAGTTGCAAAAATCTCAAAAATTTTGAAAAACAAAATGTGAGACAAGAACAAGAAGAAAGAACAGTTTGTCCTACTTGAAAATTTGGATAAATGAAAATATGTTTTGGAAAAAATGACATCTAGATGTATGGAATACAATAAATATTTCTAGGTGGAAAGGGGCATTAGTTCATCTGTTTAAATTAAATATCTAGGTATCCATGATAATGTTGAAACTTGAGACACTTCTTTTATGCGGCGAAATTCAAGGGTAAGTATCCATGATAATGTTGAAAATTGAGACACTTTTTTATGCACTGAAATTCAAGGTTAAATTGGATGGGCATAGAAATTGATGTTCTACAGTGTTATCCAAATCATATGAAAGATGTTGCTTTGATTGCTATTATAGATATATTTGTCCCTTGATGTTATCAAAATACTTATTTTTACCACCCACATAAATGTTGTATTCAAAGGTAAATGTGTTGTGGCGATTTTAAACAATTTGTTCTACTTGAAAAATTAGATAAGTGGGAATATAAGTTGAAAAATTTGACATCTAGATATATGGAATAAAATAGATATTTCTAGGTTGAAATTGGTGGTGATTCATATGTTTAAATTATATATTTAGACATCCACAATATTGTTGAAACTTAAGATGCTTTTTATATGCATCCATCAATTAGAAAGGAGCAATGATCACCTACTGCTAGAGACCAGTTATCCCTCAAAATAAAACATGCCTAACACCATTGAAAATGGAATTTAACATATCATTTAATTTGTTAAATTCATCATTTAGTAACTATAATACAAACAATGACTTGGCAGATCGAGCTTCTAAGAGGGGGATCCAGCAGGTTGGGGGCCTTTGGCGGATAAGAGAACATCTTGGTGGTGATATCTCTGAATACTTTCATCAATCTTTATTTGAATGAGGGGCTCCTGTGTGTCTCCTTTGCAGCCTTGATTCCTTTATTAAGCCTTTCAATCCATTGCTTGCTGCTATGTTTCACTAAAAGATGTCAGTATTCGGAGAAATTTTCGTAGCCTCTGTCACAAATGTTTATGGGGTGATGTCTGGATTTGCTGCCTTTTCTTGGCCGTTTCCCATCTCCTACAGCTACACTGAAGCAGTGCAAGTTTCTGTGCCTGGTTACAGTATTGTCTCCTTTCAGTTCATTATGGAGGACTTGCCTTTTTCTTTCTTCAGGATGATAAATTCGATTGCTTGCTGAGGGCCGATTTTGTATACCTGGATGGCTGTTGCTGTTGTTTACGGGCTGCCACTCCTGTAGATCGCTTTCAATGTTTTTAGATGATGAAGCCTGTTTAAATCTCTGTCTTCCTCGGCGGTTTTCTCATTGGAGGGCTTCAACAGCGGGTTGAGCACTTGTTTTATCAATTTACAACGTTTCTGGATTCCCTGAGGCGGTGCTCCATATAGACTATGGTTTTTTTGCTGGCAGGTTCTGATATGGATCGGGTGAAGGTCTGTAAGGTGCCAGCGCTTTTTTATGAGTGGTTTACTTTATTTATGGGCAGTGGTCTTGGTCTCATTGTTGTGACAGGATGGTCTCATTGGTGCCAGCGCTTTAGTAGAGCAGATTTTTAGCTTTGTTGTGACATGATATTCTCAAAGGGTCTCATTGACAGACTTCAACTTTTGAACTGCTTGTATAAGCCTGATCTAGGGATATGCATAGGCTTTGTTAGATTCAGATCCTGTCTTTTGTAAACAACCTTCGGGGTTTGGTTCTTTCTGAACACACATCTTGTGTTTTTTTAATGTAATTTTGTACACATCTGCTGAATAAAATTACGCTTTTTTCTCGAGGAAAAAAATAATACTCATTGACTCAATCATAAAACAATTGATTCCTATTCTCTGATAATAAGAGTGGAATTTTCAAGGATGATGAATTTTTGAGATAGAAAGAACTTAAAAGTAGGAAGGAAAGGTTAAATTTTCAAGGAAAAAGGATATGGATTGAATGATGAATATAAAATCCACCTGGCTTGATTTGGGGAAAATAAGACCAAGTATTTCTATCACTTTGATAGAAAAAGAATCAATTCTATTTGGAGATTGAAAAATGCAGATGCCCTTGACATAAAGGGGTTCAATGACTTGGTTGAGTTAGGTGTTTCAAAATTTAGAAAAATAAAATAAAGATCCATCTAGGGGTAACATAACAAAGGTTATACAAGTGGTGACACAATTTCCTATATGAGTGTCAAAATAGGAAAAAAAAGTTATGTTTGAAGAAGTTTCTAGCTCTTAAATTTGTCATTATTTCTTCAATGGATACGAGGAAAAAGCCTAGGGATTTATGGGTGGAATCTTGATTTGTTTCTGAGTTTCTTTGACCTAATGGGAAATGACATCCTTAGGGTGGTGGAGGAGGTTAGGTTAACTAGGAAAGTGCCTTGGGCCACCAATGCCACATTCATAGTTACATTAAGTCCTAAAGTTGATTGACCACATTTTCCTACCAACCAATTGCCAATTTGGTATTGGAAATTTATTGTATAAAAGTTTCTAACCAACAACCTTGACCTTTTCCCATACCCTCTTGACCTCCACTTCCATTCCCTTAATTGCATACTCACCAATGGCCAAACCATTAGCCATGGAGGCCTGAAAAAAGTTGACTAATTAAGAAAGAACGAGATTTTTTTTATACATCCCAGTAGCCTAGCAACCAACATCCTACAAGGAAACCATAGTTTCCTACCAAACCTACACCTAATCCCAATACAAAAAAAGCCCAACCAGTCTACAACAATGTAACAATAAACCTTTGAATTTACTCTCTCATGACCTTAGATTGTGAAGGGGCACAATTTCAATAAAAAAAATGATAGAAAACCAAAATCCACAAATCATCTTCAAACAAAAGAATGAAGAACAAAAAATACCACTTCTTCCTATTCGGTTTGATGCAGGTCCATATATTTCTCCACTTGAAGAACAATATGAAAAGCCACTTTTCTGGAAAGATTATATTATCCCATACTTAAGCCTCAACTTGAATTTGATATCTTAGGGGAATGAAAAAACCTTTCTATTTGAATATTTTTGTTTCAAGCTATCAAGAATGTGCCCATTTATAGTAAGGCCATATATTACTAACTAATACGAAATAAACAGGATCCTAAAATCATCCTAACTGGTGGGTCAAATTCCTGACCTTATGGTAGGAAATATTGGTACCCCGAAGTACTTTGATCTAGGTACACTTGTTGTAGATGTTTACACATGGAAGAAGTTCATCCCAAAGTACACTTATATTTGTTTTGGAGGAGCCATCAATGTCATGACTAAATACATCATTGATAATTTAAACCTTTAAAGTACGTTAAGGCAAACCCCCATTGTTCTTCAAATTGTTACCAAATCTGCTATTAAGGGGGAAGGTATCCTAGTGTTTGTTTAAAATACCTAAAATATTTGATAGTGCGTGGGATTAGTGGTTATCCTATTATAATGGGAAGACCTTGGTTGGCTACTAGCCCATATTGGTTGCAGATCATGAGATATTACAATCTACCATGACAACTTAGTTCAAAATATTACCTTGTATTCTCTTGCCCAACCTTTCCTTTATTAAGAGGAACCATTGTGAATTCACCAAGACAATATAGAGAATTTTCCCGAATATTAAATTCGTCCAATTCTCACCATAGAGAGGGCATTAAATTTGAAGCAACCTACTGAAGACACAGTGATTACAAACTTACTGCAAAGTATGCATCCTTCCAATGTCCAAATCAAAGAACATAGTGAAGAAATTAATGAGGAAGAGTCGAAGACAAAAAACCAAGTGAGAACTTTGGTACCTTATTCTGAGATAGAAAGCTATATCAACACTTCCACCTTCCTTAATTACCCAAATGACTACATTATTGCAGACATCCTCAAACCATCTACCATTGCTATAGAAATCAAACCTGGAAGGATTCTTAACATAAATAAGAAACTATAGCCCAACCAAAAGTTAGAGCTAATTCATTTGTTGCAGACTCACATTTATGTTTTCAATTGGGATTATCAAGACACACAGGTTGTTGACCCTATTATATATAAACACCATATCTACATCTAAGAGAGTTATCTTCCAACCCACCAAACCCAAAGAAGAATAAACCCAAAACTCAAGAACATAGTCAAAGAAGAGATGCAAACATTGTTGAATGTTGGATTTATTTAACCTATATCCAATAGTCAGTGGATTCCCCCATTGGTTATCATACCAAATAAGGGATAAAAATGGAGAGTTTGTGCGAACTACCAAGACCTCAATAAAGCCACTCAAAGGGACCACTTTCCTCTCCCTTTCATTGGCCAAGTTATCGATGTCTTGTTGGGGAAAAAGTATTCTTCCTTCCTCGATGGTTTTGATGAGTATAAAAAGATACAAATATCCCTTAAAGACAATGAGACAACCAATTTCACATGCTCTTAAAGAACTATTTAATACTGAGCCCCATCATTCAAACATAAAATTTGATCTCCTTGTTGATTCCATATCATGAAACTATGCCAATTAATGAATTGGTTGCTTCCAAACCTAGGATTTATGCACCTAAGAAAGGATAACAAGTGGGGAAGTACAAAGTAGCCAACCAACTCCTGAGATAGTTCCATAGGTTGTTGCAACCAACAACCAATTTTCTTTCTCGATCCACCATTAAGTTTGATGTTGCACATTAACTTTGGAAGGTCAATATCTTTGTTCCTCTAGGTTATTTGGTTAATATTATGGAGCAAATATCTACCATTGTCTAGCTACTTTATTTTCCACTTGATTTCCCAGTTGTTATGAATGTGTTTGATACATTACTTGTAGTGGAGGCTAGTGACATAGTAGATGTGGAAAACTATTATCCACAAGTCTTTGTTAGAGAAAAATTTCAAGACATGCCTTTCTATATATCTTTGCTTGTTGATGATTTGGTGTTACGTAATTGTATGGTTGATTCAGGTGCTTCTAACAACATCATTCCAGATGGTGTGATGATGAAACATGTATGAAAATGAACAAGACCATATCATAATGTTTACACAATGGATATTAGGAAGGTGTAGGTGTGGGGATTGATTAAAAACATAAAGGTTCAACTGGTTGCATTCCATGAGAGAAACATTCGCATGGATCTAGTAGTAGCCAAGGTTCCCATTACATGGGGCATAATTTTTTATAGAAGTTGGGAAACGACTTTGGGGGGTACCTTGCAGATGTATTTATATTATGCTACTATTCTAGTTTATCCCAATATTTATTAGATTAAATTGTGAACCCAAGATGATGTTTAACATTGATTTTCCTAATTAAGAAATGAATAACACAATTTGTTTGGTTGATATGGGCAAGTATACTATCATGTCAAAGAGCGAGGTTTCTTGTTCAAAATCTAGTGATGAGGATATTTTATCCACTCTTGAGCAAGTGATTTGTTCATATGTATCTATGGTCCCATCCAAATGACATTATGACTCACAAGGTATTTGTACTATGCACTTTGATGGTGCTAGCGCCAAGTATGATTGTGGTGCAAGTATTGTATTTTCCTCTCAATATGGATATATTATTCCTTATGATTTTCATCTAGAATTTGATTATACTAATAACATGGTGGAATATGAAGCCTTGTTGCTTGGTATCTAGATGACATGAGAGAAGAAAATGAAGATCCTTTAGGTATTTGGTTATTATGATTTGGTGGTTCAGCAGGTTTGTGAACAATGTTTGGCCAAAAAGTCAGTGGTTTAAACATTATAGGATTGCATGGGATTGTATTGAATTATTTGACACTTTTCCCATTAAGGAAACCCCTAGATATTATAACATGCAGGTTGATTCCTTGGTTGTTTTTTCTGCAAAATTGTTTCCATTGTTTCCATGTACACATTTTCCCATGCACGAGGTTAATATGGAGGTCATTTTTAAGTCCATGGTTCCAATCAATATTGACCAGTGGAAGGTATTAAAAGATGATGATCAAATTTCTAAATTTTTGTGTCATTTTCAGTAGTCTCCTTTGCATATGTTTGGACAGTAGATATTTTAGACTTCAGATCAAAAACCTAGCAACTCTTTGCATGTAATTTCTTTAGATGGTTCAAACTTCAGATCAATAGCCTAAAAACTCCTTGCATGTAAGTTATTTATATGGTTAAGAGGTTGTGCAATTAAAGACTAATTGGATTCCTAAGGGGTTGATACCGTTGGATAATATTTTTGACATTGATTAGAAAATTAAAGTAGCTCCTAAATTTGATGTAATTTATGAACCATTTGTTGATATTAATGTGGGTACAAAATAAAACCCTAGACTAGTTAAACTTGGTAAGGCATGTTCCCCTAATGAGTAAGGTAAGATGATTGAGATCATACGAGAATTCAGGGATATCTTCATTTGAACTTATGAAACTATTTGGATGTGTTTCAACATAAAGTCCCTCTAAAAAAAGTGGTTATGCCTTTTCATTAGAATTTGAGAGCCACAAACTCTAAATAGGCACCAATCATTGAGAAAAAATTTTAGAAGCTAAAATATGCCTAGGTCATTGCACTGATCATGTATTCCATTTGGGTAGCCAATCTTGTGCATTTATGTTAAAAGAATGGTTATATTAGTGCTTTCATTGATTTTTGTAATCTTAATTCTATGGCTTTTAAGGATAATTATCCCTTGCCTAACATGGATTTGTTGTTACGAAGAGTTACAGGTTCACAGATGCTATCTATGCTTGATGTTTTTTCGTGTTACAATAAGGTGCTATTTGTGAAAGGATACATGCACAATACTACACTTACGACACCATGGGGCATATTCTCCTATGATAAGCTTGGTCAAACTTGCCAATGCACAAAAAAATTGACTCGAATTGAACATACTTCAACAAGTTTTTCAATATTCACCCAACAAATAATAAGAAAAAAATGAAAAATTGAACCTTCATTTCACATTATTATTAGTTTTGATTTTTTCCACACAAAGTTTTCTGCAAAGAGTTAGTTGTATTTATATTTTTGAAACTAGTTTGGACATATTTTCAAGGATTTGATGAATGTATAAAAGGGGAAAATTAAGCATCTTGTTTTCACCATTAGAAATCAATCGACCAGAAAAATATCTCAATATTTGCAATGGAGGGTGTTGAAATTCAAGTAGCTTGGGAGGTACTCCTAAAAGGCATGGATGTTAGGATTGTGAGGATAGAACTAACAAAATGGAGGTTTTGTGGCCAAAGTAACCAAGTTTGGGGTTTTGGACCCAAATTTGTGGGCTTGGAACCCAAGAAAACTAATATTATATTCTAATTTGTTGTTGAGTGGTGAAGTGAGGGCTTCTTGAAGGAAAAATAAGACCCCAAGACACTCACACAAGAGATATAAATATAGGCCAAAGGAGAGGCCTAATCACAAGTGTGAAGAGACTTCATTTGTGTAGAAGAGCAAGCCCTAGAATAAATCATATCTATCCAAGAGGAAGTCGAGTTAGGAGATCTATTGAGATATGTTCTAGAGAAGGCCATGTAAGGTTATTTCTAGAAAGAGTATGTCAAGGTATGTCTGAAGCAAGTTAAGGGTTGTCTGAGGTTGGTTTAAGTACTGATAAGGCTAGCCGTGTTGGAAATTTTGGTTAGTAGAGAAATTGAGATATGTTGTAGGTCATGTTAGGAAGGACACAAGTAGGAAAAGGGTTAAATGTGTTGGTCGTAGATCTAGTGTAGGGTGACAGAGGCTGCCGGTAAGAGGGATGAGTTAGGCCACAATTAGGGCTGCATGAAGGAGACTTAAAGTTGCAGGAAGAAATCCACAGGGCCTTAGGAAGGAGGCCATAGGGCGTGAGCCTATGTAACAAATCGAATTTGGGCAGAATTGAGGAGTGTTTACAGAGAGCTAATAGAAGGCTACAAAAAAAAGGTAAGGAGCTGCTAAGGAGGGCTAAAATAGTGTTGTTATAGTGTAGTGGGATAAAGGAGTTGTCTACTAATGAGAAACAATTGGAAAAGGTATAAAGGAGTTGATCTCTATGGACAAAGAGGACTAAAAGGGATGTTTTCCAAGGACTACAGACATAGTAAGTTGAGTTTTTTTGTCTTTTTTTTTTTAATGGGCAGATGAGGGCCTGAAGGATTAGGCCTCAACCCTAGTTGTAACAGTCAAAGGACAAACTTGTATTTTATTATATTATAACATTGTATTAGTGTTTCTAAAGGGCCATGATTCCTGATACAGGAGCCCTATGATTTTCTTATTGAAGGAATCGTAAGGAATATGTTTGGGGCAATAAAACTGTGTATTGTTATTGATAGAATTATCTTATTGATGGCATGCTAAGGAATGTGTTTGAGTCAATAAAAGTGTGTACTATTATTGATCTCATTGTTGTGAAAAGTGAATCTTCATTGTTGGGCATAACTAGTATGTTGTTTGTGTTCCTGGTTAGGGCATATAACTAACCTAGGGTGCAGGGAATTTTCAACGTGGTTTCAGAGCTACTTTGAAGGGAAACTAGATCAGAGTGTGCACAAATATCAACTTGAGAGGGAGTCAAGTTAGCGTTTTGTTGAAGTAAGAAAAAATTGTCAAAGATGGTTACTGGCTCGAGGTACGAGGACCAGTTGGAAGGGTTGTCCAACTACAATCCATGGAAAGAAATGATCAAACTAGTGTTGTTGGTAAATGATCTATGGGAATTTTCTGACATGAAGATTGTCTCTCCATTCGACGTGGCTAAGTTGGCTAGGCATGAGGAGTAAAATGAAAAGGCCAAGTTGATCATACTTGATGGAGTCAAGGATCACTTGATACCTCATCTCACTGGGAATAAACATGCATGGGATATGTGGGATGATTTGAAAGCGTTGTTTTAGAACAAAAATGATAATCAAAAGATGGTATTGAGAGAGAAGATCAAAGACATAAAGATAAAAAATAGAGAGAACGTGAATTTGTATCTCAAAAGGGTTCAACAAAATTGTGAAGAGCTTAGTTCCATTGGTGATGATGTGAAAGAACTTGAGTTGTTGACGATTGCCTTAAAGGGGATTTCCAAGCAGCGGAAACCATTTATAAAAGGTATAGTCTCACGTAATAAGCTGTCAAATTGAAAAAAATTATGGGATGATTTCATCCAATATGAACTTCAGGATGAGGATATTTAGAAGAATAATTTTGATGAAAAGAATATGGTTCTCGCTGGTAAGCTGAAGAAGGGAAAAGGGAAGTTTGAAAATGGAAAGAAGAAGAAGGATCCGAGTAAAGTAAAATTCTTTACATGTGGTGAGATTGGTCATTATGTGAGTAAGGGTCTATGAAGGAAGAAAGGAGGGAATAAGAAGAACTAGGATATTGTTGTGGCTGCCTCGGATACACTCGAACATGATTCCTTGAAAAGGTTCAACAAGGAGTTTTCTCTAGTATCTCATTTCTCAAGGAGAAACATTGATGAGGGTGCTTAGTTCATAGATAACTTAAAATCGAAGCATATGAAAATATTTTAGAAATTATTTGAGAGGCTGACCAAGTGGGAGTCTGATCTACACGTGAAGATTGGGGATAAGAGTTAGAAGATAGTCAAAGGAGCGATAACTGTACCATTCAGGATGGAGTCAAGAGGATTTTTGTGAGTCTAGGATGTACTTTGGGTACTGAAGCTCAGGTGAAACATTTTATTTGTCTCTAATATTGAGGAAAAGGGGTTTGAAGTAATTTTCTGCTCAAGCCCCTTGGCTCTAACTCCAATTCAAGAGAATTTCTTGGATTTAGGGAGAATGGTATGCACAGGTTGAAGGTAAAGCCTATTGACCAAGGAAAGAAGAAGGTTCCTAAGACTCAAAGGGAGTTGAGTTCAAGAAGGGGTTTACATTTTCATAGGGAGAATCTGTAACCCAAGAAGAGTTCATTGTCACAGGGAAAAAAGGATACTTCCATAGATGACAAGGAGGAGCCATGGAATGGCTTAACGACCTATCAAAGGAAGAAGAGGTAGGAGGCTTATAGTAGCAAGGACACTTCCAAGACTTGTATTGTTCATACTCTTGATTTTTATTTTGTGATGGATGAAAAATCATATGGTGCATGGTGGAGAGAAGTTGTGGAAGATGATGGTGTTCTAGTATGGGAAGAAGAGTTACTTTCGAGGAATGGAAGTATCTCCCTTGCTAAGAGGGAGTGTTGAAATTTGAGTAGCTTGGGAGGTACTCCTAAAAGCCTTGGGTGCTAGGTTTGTGAGGATAAAACCCACAAAATTGAGTGTTTGTGGGCGAAGTACCAAATTTTGGGGTTTAGGACCAAAATCTGTGGGATTGGAACCCAAGAAAACTAATATTATATTCTAATTTGTTGTTGAGCGGCGAAGTGAGGGTTTCTTGAAGGAAAAATAAGACCCCCAAGACACTCACACAAGATATATAAATATAGGCCCAACTAAATTTGATTGAAGAATGGAAGAAATATGTATGTAGGATAAGGTCTAAAGGGAGTTGTTGGAGTGAGGAAGTCAGACCCCCTCCATCAACTCTACATGTACCAAAGTTGGATGCACTCTTTCCTAGCCTTCTAGGATAAGGTCTAAAGGGATTTTTTGGAGTGAGGAAGTTAGACCCCTCCATAAAATTTACAAATACCAATTTGAATTAACTCTTTTAAATACTTTTAGAGCCATAAAATTTGTAGAAGTCTAGAAGGTCCTACCCTTCTACAAGCCAAATATTTTTTATGTTCATTATATTGCCTGAATACCGTAAGTTCCCGTTAAACATAAATTTCTCTATGATAGAAACATACATTTCTCCTTCATAACAAAATAAAGCAACCATATAGAAAGATGAAGATATTATCTAGGAGAAAGGACAAAGGTGTCATGTTTTAATAAAAATGTTGAGATTGAAATACACACATAAGAAAACCACACCCTCTAGTAGCACAAATTTCTTAGTATCCCTCCCAATTATAGATGACAACTAATATGGTCATACCTTGGATTGAAACTTTTGTTTTGTTTTATCCATATCTACAAACTCTACTCAATTAGAAGCAATTTTTTCTTATGCTTGAAGATTCCAGTTACCTTCTTTTAAACATATTTCCTATAATAAATTTACATGAACACACATGGTATAAGAAGTAGCAAAATAGTTCAATTAAAACAAAGTGGAACCATTAAGTTATACAACAACAAACTAGAAAATTCCCTCATACATACCTCAATATTTTCCTATTTCATTTGTTGAATATTGATCGGTGCTAAACCCACAATGTGTTGCTAAGCCTTGCCTTAATTTCCCCATTCATAGAATCCAAAAAAAAACCATGAAAAAATGTATATACATATAACAAAAAAATACAAACAAACAAACTACAATTTCACATGGCCATGCTAAAAAAATGTAAAAAAAATAACAACCATAGCTGTAAAAAAACCAAGGAAAAACAAGCGAATAGCAAATAAAATCAACAATAGAAAAAATAAATGAAGATAAAAAAACAAAATAAACAAAGATAAATAGTATACAAAGACTATTCTTTGCTATCCAAATAAGTTTCAATGGCACCATGGTCAATCAAGGACAACTTGCACGTCAAAAAATAGAAGAGAATTAAATAAAGACCATAAAATATTATGAGAAATATTAAATATACACCAAATATCTTATGATAAATATAAACAAAGACCAACATGAGGATTCAATTGCAGATATCATGGATTTTACACCAAAAGAGAACCCACCTCTACCACTTCCTCTTCACCATAATATAATGTTTCTCACATAGATATTTCAATAGTTTCATAAATTATCCTCCATATTACTTTTCCTACATTGCACTCAATATTTAAACAAACAACAAATAAATTAAGATTCCTCTAATTTAAATGAACACAAATAAGACCAGAATTCTTATTGACAAAATGGACTTGTATATCTGTGTCACTCCTTTTACCTGAACCTACCATTGATGTTAGTGCACTCTTAGTAGATGAATTCCTTATAGTTTCATATGTTCTCTTTTTTTTTACTAGTTTGTAACAAACTTTGGAATTTTTAAACCTTGATTTACATGCCCAAGAATAGTATCACTTGTAGCCTTATAATTACATGGATTTATATTTGGTGTTTAAATTGCAATATCATCAAACTCAGGCTAATGCAAACAAAATAGTTCTAACAAATAAATGCTGGATGTTTACTGCAATAATTGCTTTTGATATGGTCTTTTCACTCAACTAAACATGTATGATATGAATAATTTAATTTATTATCCACACCTTGAGGAAAGTTGATGTCATTTGAAGTGGAGGTTGACTTGGTTTGTTCATAGAGATCTAACATTTTATTAATAACCTTTGCATATAAATTAACAATTGTAGTGGGTAGCCCGCATGTCACAAATTGACAATTCACTCAAAGTAGCCAGTCTCCCACTTCCAAATATATCTCACTTAACAACAATTGATGTGTATGAGAACTCAAAGAACATATTTAGATATTATGACATTATGCAAAGTTTGAACATATCATAAATTTGAATAGTCTACAAAAACACCAAATTATATCAAAGTAGATAAGCTAACCCTCAAACAAGTGGCGAGTCACATCAAAATCCTTCCACCAAGGCTTCTCTCCATCTAATGGCAGTTTAACCTTAAAAAACTTAGTAGCAAGAAAGATAGCTCTAACAATAATATGTTAAGGCTTGTATTGGAGATAGAGGGTTGTAATCCCTGTAACACATAAATAATTTTTCCAATTTGTTGAAAATCCAGAGATGCATGTAATCCAAAAATAATAAAATATTGAAGAACAAAGATAATAGACTGGAATACTCACCTAATGTTCACAAAATTCCATGCTACTCGTGCTAAAGAATTTTCTGCAACATTAAAAATATTGATTGCAGAAACAAGATATCTGTATGGATGTTTCACAAAAAAACAAAGGCCAATGTGGAAATAAACTGCTTGACATGAGTACCACCTATTTCTTTTGATCATATTTTTATGGACGTTGACATAGTTTGTTCATATATATCCAACATTTGATTAATAACCTTTACATATAACTTAAAAATTGTATTGGCCAGTGGGTAGATGTATGCATGCCAAAAATTTACAAGTCACTAAAAATAGCTAGTCTCCCACTTCCGAGTATATCTCGTTTAACAACAATTGATGTGTATTAGTAATCAAGGAACATATTTAGATATGACGAAATTAAGAAAAGTTTGAGCATATTATAAATATAAACACTCTGCAAAAACACCATATTATATCAAAGTAGATAAGCTAACCCTCAAATTTGTGGTGAGTCACATCAAAGTCCTCCCAACAAAGCCTCTCTCCATCTAATGGAAGTTTAACCTTCAAAATATTAGCAACAAGAAAAGTAGCTCCAACAACAATATGCTAAGGATTGCACAGGAGGTAGAGGGTTGTAATCCTTGTAACAAAATATAAATCAATTTTCTAATTTGTTGAAATTCTAGAGATGCATGAAATCCAAAAAACATAAAATATTGAATAAAAAAGATAAGGGATTTTAATACTCACCTAATATTCACAAAATTCCATGCTACTTGTGCTAAAGAATTTTCAGCAACATTAAAAATCTTGATTGCAAAAACAAGATATTTGTATGGATGTTGCACGATAAAAGAAAATGCCAATGTGGAAAGAACTTGCTCTGCCATGAGTACCACCTATTTCTGTTATTCATATCACTCTTGAAAACCAAATTTAAATATCATAAATCAAGTTGCATAAATAAAAACACAAAATTCTACACTAACATTGAATCCATAAAATACATCCAAAATGTTAACTCATTAAAGTTCATTAGTGCAAAAGGGACATAACATTGCGGCAACATCAAGTTACATATTATTCCAAACCATACCTTTTCTATAATACATTCAACAACAATTTGCATTGTTGTTGGGTTCCTCTTTTTCCGAATGTCCTAAGCCAACATTGTGACATCTCGAGGAAGTACAAAAGTTTCTTCTACCTTACTAGAAAGGATCATACATGCAATCAAAATTGTCTACACAAGGAAGTAGACATAAATAATCATTAAAATTTTGTATTTACAATATTTGGATAAATCACACTATGCATCCCCAACAATATACTAAATTTAACCAAAAAAAATAAAACAAGACTAAAAAATGTGAGAATTGAGTCCACAAATAAAAAATAAAATTATATAGATATTAGCTAATAGCTTCTTACTTTCCTTACATTTTATAACTTTAGTATACTCCCATCTCCATACACTCCATCCTGTCCTAAAATTATTGATATTAATGTGGTGAAAATAATAAGAATTATGGCTTGTGAATTAAATAAATAGGAATTTAGAAAATTAAACATGTCAATTTTTATTGTTGCATGGAAAAGAAGTCTAACCTTCCAAAATGTGTCTTACCTAAAGGTCGAGGAATTTGATAGAATTCTTAATATTAAAGTATTCATAAAAAAGAAAATTGTTTTCCCATAAAAATATAGTTTTTCCATGTCCCAATTAAGAAAACATGCAATAAAACATAGTTTACAGAGTTGCAAAAAACTCAAAAATTTTGAAAAAAAAATGTGAGACAAGAACAAGAAAAAAAAACTAAACAGTTTGTCCTACTTGAAAATTTGGATAAATGACAATATGTTGTGGAAAAACTGAAATATTTCTAGGTGGAAAGGGGTGTTAGTTCATTTGTTTAAATCAAATATGTAGGTATCCATGATAATGTTGAAACTTGAGACCACTTTTTTTATGCACTTAAATTCGAGGGTGGGTATCCATGATAATGTTGAAACTTTAGACACTTCTTTTATGCACTGAAATTCGAAGGTACATTGGATTCTTGGGCATAACAATTGATGTTCTCTAGTGTTATCCAACTCACATGAAAGATGTTGCTTTGATTCCTATTGTAGATATATTTGTCCCTTGATGTTATTATAACTCTTATTTTGACCACCCACAAAAGTGTTAGATACAAAGATAAATTATGTTATGGTGATTTTAAATAGTTTGTTCTACTTGAAAAATTGGATAAGTGGGAATATAATTTGAAAAAAATGACATCTAGATGTATGGAATACAAGAAATATTTCTAGGTAGAAAGGGGTGTTGATTCATATGTTTAAGTTATATATTTATAAATCCATAATATTGTTGATTCATATGTTTAAGTTAGATATTTAGACATCCACAATATTGTTGAAACTTGAGACACTTTTTATATGCATCCATCAATTAGAAAGGAGTAAGGATCACCTACTACTAGAGACCAATTCTCACTCAACCTAAAAACATGCCTAAAAATATTGAAAAGAGAATTCAACAAATCATTTACTTTGTTACAATCATCAATTAGTAACTATAATACTCATTGACTCAATTTGAAAACAATTGACTGATATTCTCTTTTAATAAGAGTGGCATGTTCAAGGATGATGAATTGTTGAGATAGAAAGAACTTAAAAGTAGGAAGGAAAGGTTAATTTGTCAACACAAAAGGATATGGATTTAAGGATTAAGAGAAAATACACTTGGATTGATTTAGGGAAAGGAACACCAAGTATTTCTATCACTTTGATAGAGAAATAATCAATTATATTTGGAGCATGAAAAATGCATATGACCTTGAGATAAAGGGGTTTAATGACTTGGTTGAGTTAGGTGTTTCAAAATTTAGAAAAAAAAATTCAATATCCATCTAGGGCTAACATAAAAAAGGTTATAAAATTGGTGAAAAAATTTCCTAGATTAGTGTCAAAAGAGGAGAAAAAATATATGTTTGAAGAAGTTTTTAGCAATGAAATTTGTCATTCTTTCTTCAATGGATAAGGGAAAAAATACTATGGATTTATGGGTGGATGCTTGAGTTGTTTTTGAGTTTCTTTGACCTAATGGGGAATTATCTTCTTATGGTGGAGGAGGAGGTTAGGTCATCTGGGAAAGTACGTGGGACCATCAATGACACATTCATAGTATTAATTCCTAAAGTTCATTTTCCACATTTTCCTACCAAACAATTACCAATTTGGAATTAGAAAGTTCTTGTATAAATGTTTCAAACCAACAACCTTGACCTTTTACCATAACTTCTTAACAACCACTTCCATTCCCTCAATTTGATACTCACTAATGGCCAAACCAATAGCAATGGATGCCTCAACAAAGGTGGCTAATTAAGCAAAAACAAGCTTTTTTTCTACCTACCATTATCCTAGAAAATAACATCCTCTGAGGAAACCATAGTTTCCTACCCAACCTCCAGCTAATCCAAATAGAAAACAAGCCTAAACAGTCTACAACAAGGTAACAATAAACCTTTGAAGTTACTGTTTCACGACCTTAGATTGTGAAGGGGCACAATTTCGTTCAAGAAAATGATAGAAAAACCAAAGCCACAAATCACCTTCAAAAAAAATAATGAAGATCATCAAATACCACCTCTTCCTTATTCGGTTTGATGCAGGTCCATATATTTCTCCACCTAAAGAAGAATATGAAAACCCACTTTTCTGGAAAGACTAGATTAGACCCAATCTTAAGCCTCAACCTTGAATTTGATATCTTAGGGGAATGAAAAAATTTTCTATCAAATTTTTTTTGTTTCAATCTATCAAGAATGTGACCATTTATATTAAGGCCATATGTGACTAACCAAGAAGAAAGATCCTAAAATCATCTTAAGTGGTAAGGTCAGTTTCTTGACCTTATGCTAGAAAATATTGATATCCCTAAGTACTTTGATCTAGGTAGACCTGTTGTAGATGTTTGCATAGAGAAGACGTTCATCCCAAAGTACACTTATATTTATTTTGAAGGAGCCATAAATGTCATGAATAAATAGATCATTGATAATTTAAACATTCAAATAATGTTAAGGAAAACCCCCATTGTTCTTCAAACTGTTATCAAATATGCTATTAAGGGGGTAGGGATCCTAGTGATTCTTTAGAATACCCAAAATATTTGATAATCCACATAATAAAAGTGGGATGAGTGGTTATCCTATGATAAATGGAAGACCTTGGTTGGATACTCGCTGATACTGGTTAAAGATCATGAAATATTACAATCTACCATGGCAACTCAGTTCAAAATATTACCTTGTATTCTCTTGCCAAACCTTTCCTTTATTACGAGGAAGCATTGTGATTTCACCAAGACAATATAGATATTTTTCCTTAAGATTATATATATCCAATTCTCACCATAGAGAGGGCCTTGAATTTAAAGAAACCCACTAAGACACAATGATTACACAATTATTGCAAAATATGTATCCTTCCATTGTCCAAATCAAAGAACATACTGAAAAAATTAATAAGGAAGAGTTGAAGACAGAAAATTGAGTTTTCCCTAAGATTCTATTCTTCTAATTCTCACCATAGAGAGAGACTTAAATTTGAAGGAACCCACTGCAAAGTATGTATCCTTCCAATTTCCAAATCAAAGAACATAGTGAACAAATTAATGAGGAAGAGTTGAAGATAAAAAAATCCAGTAAGAACTATAGTGCCTTATTCTGAGATAGAAATCTCTATCAACACTTCCACGTTACTTAATTAACTAGATGAATAATTTATTGCAGATATCCTCAAACCATATACCATTTCTATAGAAATAAACCCTGGTAGGAATTTTAACATAAATAAGAAACTATAACCCAACCAAAATTCAAGGCTATTTCATTTGTTGCAGACTCACATTTATGTTTTCACTTGGGATTATCAAGACATGTAGGGTGTTTACCATATTTTCTATAAACACCCTATCTACATCTAAGAGAGTTATCTTCCAACCTACCAAACCCAAAGACAAATGAACCCAACACTCAAAGACATAGTCATAGAAGAGACGCAAAAATTGTTGAATGTTGGCTTTATTTACCCCATATCCAACATTAAGTGGATTTCCCCATTGGTTAACATACCAAATAAGGGAGAAAAATGGAGAGTTTGTGTGGAATACCAAGACCTAAATAAATTCACTCAGAGGGATCAATTTCCTCTCCCTTTCATTGACAAAGTTATCGATGTCTTATTGGGGGGAAAGTACTCTTCCTTCATCGATGGTTTCAATGGGTATATCAAGAAACAACTATCCCTTAAAGACAATGAGAAAACCACATTCACATGCCCTTAAAGAAATATTTAATACTGAGCCCCATTATTGAAACATAAAATTTGAGCTCCTTGTTGATTCCAGATCAGGACACTATTCAAATTAATGAATTGGTTGCTTCCAAACCTAGGATTTATGCACCTAAGAAGGGATAACAAGTGGGGAAGTACAAAGTAGGAAACCAACTCCTGAGATAGTTCCAAAAGTTAATGCACCAAACAACCACTTTTCCTTCTATATCCACCAGTAATTTTGATGTCGTATAATAACTTTGGAAGGTCAATATCTCTTTTCCTCTAGATTATTTGGTTAAGATTATAAAGCAAAGATATGCCATTGACTAACTACTTTTTTTTTTTCACCTGATTTCCAAGTTGTTATTTATGTGTTTGATACATTACTGGTAGAAAAGGCTAGTGACATAATTGATGTGGCAAAGGATTACCCAAAAATATTTGTTAGAGAAAACTTTCAAGACTCTCCTTTTTATATATCTTCGCTTGATGATTTGGTGTTACGTAATTGTATGCTTGTTTCAGGTGATTCTAACAACATCACACCATATGGCGTGATGAGGAAACTTGGATGAAAAAGAAAAATACCATATCATAGTGTTTATGAAATGGATATTAGGAATGTGGATGGGTGGGGATTGATTAAACACATAAAATTTCAGCTGGTTGCATTCTATGAGAGAATCATTTGCATGGATGTAGTAGTAGGTTCCTATAACATGGGGGAGCCTTTTTCCTAGAAGATGGGAAGTGACTTTGGGGGGTACCTTGTAGATGGATCTATATTATGCTACAATTACAATTTATCCTAATTGATTTTTTAGACTAAATCTTGAATCCAAGATGATGTTTAACATTGATTTTCCTAATCAAGAAATAGATAACACAATTTTTTTGGATAAGGAAATGGGTAAGTATATTATCATGTCAAAGAGCGAGGTTTATTGTTCAACATCTAGTGACTAGGATATTTTATCCATTCTTGAGCACATGATTTGTTCAAAGGTATCTGTGGTCCCAGCTTGACTCACAAGGTATTTTTACTATGCACTTTGATGGTGCTAGCGTCAATTACAGTTGTGGTGAGAGTATTGTATTTTCCTCTCAATATGGATATATTATTCCTTATTCTCTTCACCTCAAATTTGATTATACTAATAACATGGTGGAATATGAAGCCTTGTTGCTTGGTTTCTATGTGGCACAAGAGAAGAAAATGAAGATCCTTTAGGTATTTTGTGATTATTATTTGGTGGTTCAACATGTTCATGAATAATTTTTGGAAAAAAATCAATGGTTTAAACATTATAGGGTTGTATGGGATTATATTAAATTATTTGACACTTTTACCATTAAGGAAATCCCTAGAGATTATAACATGCAGGTTGATTCCTTGGTTGTTTTTTCTACAAAATTGTTTCCATGTACGAGGTTAAGATGTAGGTCATTTTTAGGTCCATGGTTCCAGGTAGTATATACTAGTAGAAGGTATTCAAAGATGATGATCACATTTCTAAAATTTTATGTCATTTTCAGTAGTCTCCTTTGCATAATTTTGGACAGTCGATATTTTAAAATTCATATAAACATCCTAGAAACTATTTTCATGTAAGTTATTTAGATGGTTCATACTTTAGATCAATAGCCTAACACCTCTTTACATGTAAGTGCTTTATATGGTTCAGAGGTTGTGCAATTAAGGTCTAATTGAATTCCTAAGGGGATGATACCATTAGATAATATTTTTTACCCTAATGAGAAAAGTAAAGTGACTCTTGAATGTGATTTAATTTATGAGCCATTTTTTGATATTAATGTGGTTACCAAAGAAAGCCCTAGATTGGTTAAACTTGGAAAGGCACATTCCCCTAATGAGCAAGGTAAGATTATAAAGCTCATATGAGAATTCAAGAGTGTATTCATTTGGACATATGATACTGTTTGGATGTATTACAACATAAATCCCATTTGAAAAAAGTGGTTATGACTTTTCATTAGAAGTTGAAAGCCACAAACCCTAAATATGCACCAATCATTGAGAAGGAATTTGAGGAGCTAAAAGATGCCTAGGTCATTGGACTAATCATGTATTCCATTTGGGTATCTAATGTTGTGCATTTTTGAAAAAATAATGGTTATATTAGTATTTGAATTTATTTTCATAATATTAATGCTATGGATTTTAAGGATAATTATTCCTTTCCTAACATGGATTTGTTGTTACAAAGAGTTACAGGTTCACATATGTTGTTTATGCTTGATGTTTTTTCGCCTTACAATAAGGTGATAGTTGCAAAAGGATACATGCACAAGATTTCATTTATGACACCATGGGGTGCATTCTCTTATGATAATCTTGGTCAAAATTTCCAATGCACAAAAAATTGACTAGACTTGCAATTACTTTGACAAGTTTTTCAATATTCACCTAACAAACAATAAGAAAAAAAATGCAAATTTAAACTTTCATTTTGCATTATTATTAGATTTGATTTTTTTCCAGACAAGGTTTTCTCCAAAGCATTAGTTGTATTTATATTTTTGTAGTAGTTTGGACATATTTTCCAGGATTTGATGAATGTATAAAAGTGGAAAATTAGGCATCTGCTTTTCGACATTAGAAATCGATTGGCCATAAAATATGTCAAGATTTGTAATGGAGGGTGCTGAAATTTGAGTAGCTTTGGTGGTACTCCTAAAATCCTTGGGTGTTAGGCTTGTGAGAAGAAAACCCCAAAAAAAGAGTGCTTGTGGGAAAAGTACACAAGTTTGGGTTATGGACCCAGAACCGTGGGTTTGGAACTCAAGAAAACTAATATTATATTCTAATGTGTTGTTGAGTGGTGAACTGAGGGTTTCTTGAAGGTCAAATAAGACCTAAAGAAACTCACAAAAAGAATATAAATATAGGCCAAAGGAGAGGCCTAATCACAAGTGTGAAGAGATTTCATTTGTGTAGAAGAGAAGGCCCTAGAATAGAGTCATAAATGTCCAAGATGAAGCTAAGTTAGGAGATATGTTCTAGACAAGGCTGTGTAAGGTTATTTTGAGCAAGAGTGTTTCGAGGTCTATTTGAAGCAAGTTAAGGGTCGTTTGAGGTTGGTTTAATGCTTGATAAGGCTAGCCATGTTAGACATTGTGGTTAATGGAGCAACCAAGATCTACTGTAGGTATTTTTAGGAAGGACACAAGTAGGGCAAGAGTTAAATGTGTTGGATATAGACCTAATGTAGGGTGGCCAAGGCTGCAAGGAAGAGGGTTCATTTAGGAAAAAAATATGGCTGCATGAAGGATACTCGAAGCTACATGAATAAATCCATAGTGTTATAGGTCAATTTTGGGATCATCCCCCATGATCTGGTCAAACTAGACATCATCCCCAGGACCAATGAAATAGGGTCTATCATCCCCTTATATTTTAGTTTCCATATGCCCTAAGAGAATAAAAATTCATTCATGGCTTCTATTGTGAGATTTCCAAGGTTTGAAGTATATGTTATTTCACTTATTGACTCACCAAAGCAGCCTCTCAAGGGACTAACTGTGTTTCATATGCAAGATCCTCCATTCAAGGGTGCGCTGCAATGCGCTTCCTGACATTCAAGAGTGCATTGGTAAATTGGGAGCGAAATTCTCATTGATCCAGAATCTCCACATGGCCAATGCCTTCTAGAAGAGTCCATATGTGTCAAACTCTGGATCCAAGTGTCCATTTAACACCTCTGAACTTGGAAACATGTCTTGCCTATTATTAGAAAGTCATTCATTGAGAAACTACCATCAGTTTCCCTATAAATTGTGCACTCCATCTAAGTGTTGGGAAGGAAGAATTTTGGTAAAGAAATGCTATTGGATTATCATTTGAGACAGTGAAAGTACTGAAAGGTTGCTGGTATGATGTTGGATGTGATGAGGCTAGGATGAAGCTGGAAATGGTGGCAAAAAATTGATCATTGGTTGTAACCTCCCCCTTCTACTCTTTAATAAAGATTGTTGTTCATTTTCCCACATATATGTCTCTATTTCTTGTGCAATGGATCCTTGAATGATATATATATTTCATATCTAATTGATTTGATTGAGTAAGATAAGTAGATATCTATATATTGCATGTTGTTTTCTTTTCTCTGTTTGTGTTTGCAGGAATCGATCTGACGATCTGAGTTGGATTGAGAGCAACAACAAAAATGATAGAAGGAGAAGGAGAAGCGCTTGGATCACAAGTAGGTTCTTTCATCATTATGTGTATTTGCTTATTTTAGAGAAAGTGATAGTAAATTCTTTCCTCTATTGTTCTAAGTGACTAGCACCACACTTAGGGAATTTGGTTTATCACAATTCCGCATAACAAATTGGTGACTCCACTGGGGATTATCCTCTCATTCTTGGTGTTTTTGCCTCTACTTATCCTCATAAGTAGCATATACTTCCATTTATTAGACATTTGAATGAAATAATTGCATTAGAAGTGTGTTCTATAGCTTTATTTTTCAATCCCTGTTGCGCCTAACACACTGTTGGTCAAGACAGAGTGCACTGCGGTGCACTGTCTCCCACTCAGGGGTGCACTACAACACACTGTCTCCCCTTAGAGATTGTGTTGCCCCCCTTATTAAACCAAATTCCATTCAAATTTGTAATTTCTATAAATCTCAGTCATTTGTTTGCTGTATTCTCAATTGTCTGATACCTCTTAGAGACCCGTAAACTTTCCAGATTCTTCCTCCTTTGAAAAGTAAATTTGTTCAATGTATCTTTAGTGTTTTTCTTTATCATTGGAAAATCAAATTCAAAGTATTTTATTTCTACATTAGATCCATTTGTTTTATTAAAGGGAATTGTAGTTTCATTCAACCAAATTCCATTCAAATTTGTCATTTCTATAAATCTCAGCCATTTGTTTGCTGTATTCTCAATTGTCTGATACCTCTTAGAGACCAGTAAACTTTCCAGATTCTTCCTCCTTTGAAAAGTAAATTTGTTCAATGTATATTTAGTGTTTTTATTTATCATTGGCAAATCAAATTCAAAGTATTTTATTTCTACATTAGATCCATTTGTTTTCTTAAAGGGAATTGTAGTTTCATTCCTCGTTTCCTATAGGAAAAATTGTAGTTTCATTCTTCATTTTTCCTAAAAGAGAAATTGTTGTTAAATTCCTCATGTGTCAAAGAAGAAAACATATTGTTTTATTGATTTGATGCATATAGTTTCCTTTCTTGCATTCACATTAAAGGAGCTGAAAAGAAAAACATGCATGTGCATATAGTGAATTGTGTGTGTTGCATAGGAACAAGTTAGGAACAAGTTAGTTTGTGCTCTTTGTTGTTTACTCTAAAAACCGATTTCTCTTTCCCTTAGTAGCTAGGATTTTCATTGAAAAGTTTGCTTATCATTTTAGTTTGAATTTTTAGGAATTTATATCACATCATGCGGTGAACCTCAAAAGGAAAATTTTTACCTAAGAAAGTATTGGAACCATAATGATAACATTTACAAGGTCTAGGCTAGAGCCGTGTTCCGACGTCATAAAACATAGCATCTGTCGCTAACTTGTCTGCGATACATTCCGAGTGTGATATCTCACTCCATGTACGTAAGTATATCGGAGCTCATCCACGTACCTTCAGGTATATAGGGTGGTGTTCTAGTACGAAAAGTATAAGGGGGTGCTCTCACTGTGCGGTTTCACATTAGACAATGCTAATACGGACTTGGGCCTCCACGCACCTTCAGGTATATTTGGGAGGACAATTTTAGGTTGCTATCCATCCATAGTGAACCGATTCGTCTGCCTTGTAATTTGTGATACACCGAACACAACATTTGGGGAGATTTCCTGCTCGTACTTCTTGGTTCGCTAGGCGGTATTCTGCAGTTCATAATTACTTGGTAAACCTTTTGCCTATAAATACCCTTTTATTTTGTCTATATGTTTTTGGTCATAAAATAAATCAGCATTCATGGAATAAGAACATCCCTTTCCCATCATTCACGTAGAATAGCACTTAAACCACCTTTACCACCGGAAGCCATTTCTGGTCGGCGTAGGCGACATCGTTATACCAAAACTAGTATTATAAGTACCTCTGGTGTGACATCATCCTCACATATACCAGAGTCGTCTCGAGTTATTTATACAAATCCTGGTTCATCTACTGTTGTCGAGATAGAGTCCTCTCAGCTACCTGTGGTCACGATCCATCCTATCAGTGAGACCATACCTCCCGAACCTGACGCTTTTCAACTAGAAGTTGATCCAGATCCTGTCATTCTTTTACTAGAACATATGAATCCCGAAGTCAAACAACCGGAAGTTGTTCCTGTACCGGTCACCCCACAATCTATTGTAGCCATTGAGTCTCCCATATCGCGCAGTCAACCTCTTGAAATATACTTCGGGCCTGATGATGAAATCCTTCCACCTGGATTGATTTTGATTGAAGAAATCCCACAAGACGAAATAATTTTAACTCCAACACATATTGGGGAGGAGATTTACCTATACGAGTCTTTTCCTCAATCACCTTCCTCTGCTTTTGTTGATCCTCTTTCACTTTGAGTTCCCATAGATCCAGTAGGGTATACATTTGGTTGAATAACCATGCCTGAGCCAACATATTCGACTAGATCATCTATTCCAGTTGCAACAACACCTTCTCTTGCTACCCCGTCGATGTTCACAACATCACCAAAGTCACATTTATATGGTGGCCCTTCTGTCCCACCTGATTACCAATCTTGATTTGGAACCTTCTTTGGTGCATCCTCAAACCCATGGACTTCACCAATGTCATCATCTGGTATTCTGTCTGGTACATCCCTAATGAGTACTGAACGACTTGATCCTTTATATACATCATCAGGGAAATATTGAGCTGGTCCATCTAGGTATTTTCCATCTAGTACAATTTCAACTGGACTCCCAACATTTGGAGAACAATATTTTCCATCTTATTATTCTCCTCATGCTAGGGGGCAACCTGTGGTCACCCATTTTGATAGTAATCTATAATTATTTTATCATCCTAATTTCAGAATGAATGTTTCTAAGTGGCAGCCCACTCTACCCATCCAACCACAAACGGTTGTAGAATCGTATCAACTGGTTCAACCTGTTGCACCCACATATACTCCACTTGTTAATACATCCTTACCCCTGTTACAAACTCAAACTGTTGTACCTCAACCGTCTCAGGTGGGTCCTTCAACTCAATACCATCAAGTATTGCGCCCTCAGACTCCAACTCCTTCGGCTAGTTTACAACAACCACCTGTATCTAGAATTATTTATTCACAAGCTGGATTACCATATTATGGTATGTCACAACCCCAACTGGGTTATGCATGTTCACAACCAAATCCAAGATATTCAAGTTTGGGTTATAATTTTGGTGGACAGACCCCTTGGCAGCCACAGGCGCAAATGCAACAACCTCCATTTCAACAAGTAGCATACCCAGGTTTTGGTCAGTATAATCCTCAAGTATTTGATTATCAAAACAACCCCTATCTGGGTTACCAACAACAGATTCCTTATGATGGTGCTCAAAGGCTTGTTTCCCAAGCAATTCCATCATACCCTGGCTATGCTCAACTTGACTTAAATTGACAGTTGCCCTTTGTTGCAAATTTAGAGTTACTAGATTTAAATTGGCTTACCAATGATCTAATCAACCATGCTCCTTGGTGGCCAATGATACCTCATAAATTACCCTCGGATATTTCTAAGTTCAATGGAAAACCTGGGGAAGACCCGTCAACTCATGTTATGACTTATCATTTTTGATGTTCATCTAACTCCCTAAATGATGACTTCGTTTGACTGCGCCTTTTCTAGCGTACACTCACTGTTCTGGCCGTGAAATGGTACATTAAGTTACTAATAGCTTATTTTGATAATTTCACTACCCTAGCTACTGTATTTTTGACCCACTCCTAGTTACCCATACGATATGAGACTGGAACGTAACTCTTGAATAATTTTAAACAGACTAATGATACTCACATCTTTGATCATATTCATGAGTGGCATCATCATAATAGAATGGTTAAGAAATTTGTTCCTGATCAGATCCTTGCTGAGTGGTTCATTAAGTCCCTGTTACCATGCCCACTACTTAGATTTGATATATACTCAGTCTAGCACGCTCTACGAGAAAATTCCCAACATGCCACGATATAATTTTATTGTTCCTCCTCCATCTAAGGACTCTCATACTGAAGACGGTATAATCGATACTGCAAGCACACATCACTCTACTACACCTGATCCTGCACCTTCTTCCGAAATCCATGCCGTGTGATCTGAAAAGGGAAAAAGTGACAAGCAACCCAAAAGTAAGAAAAAGGGGAAATCAAAGAAAAAGAAAACATCTACCCCGAAAGATCGATCATCTAATCAATCCTCTGGGAATCAAAAACCTCGTTACCCTTGCATAATCTGTAATGGGAAGCACTTTGTTAGTGACTGTCCTCACCGTGCCGAAGTCTCAAAATTGATTAATACTTCGCCTACATCTGCTGTGTTGACAGACCCATTTCTGAATCCAGACACAAATTTGGTTGCCACGGATCCAAATCCTAGTTCCCAAGTGCTTATGTTATCTGTCGCGAAGCCGTCAAATGATTTTTTTGGTGTTAACACGAAATAAATATTATGGTAGTAAGGATACTGATCAACCTACTACCTCAACCACGAATCCATCTACGGAATCGATATCACCAACAAAAGGGAGTCATTCATAAATCAACATTTAGACATTTAATCCTCGAGCCCGAGTTGCTCAAAATTTTAATATAGTTGAAGATTTGGCCCAATCCCCTTCATCTATGTCAACGCTTGAGGTGCTTCAAAATTTTCCCTCCCAGAAGCAGGCTTTGTTGGCGGCAATTGGTGGAATCGATCCAATAGATTCAAATCTTGTATTCTTTAACCATACGGGCTATGTGCCGCAATTACCAACAGAATTGGAATTATCCATACAAGTAAATGTTCTCAATCACCTCGTTCATCGTACTATTATTGATGAGGGAGAATCTACTTGAATTGTGTATCTAAATTGTTGGAAATCACTTGGCTTGCCACGCTTGTCTCAATCGCCAACGACGTTGAAAGATTTTGATGGTTGTACTTATAAGACTTGCAGTATTATTAATAACCTACATGTTGAACTAGGGGGAAAAACTGTAACTGTTGAAGTTGAGGTTGTTGACGGATCCCTCGATTACAACATCTTACTCAAAAAGCCATGGGTATATCCTATGATTATGATATTTTCTACATATTTTAGAATGATCACCTTTCCTCATAAAGGTGTCATCACAATCATTAATAAAATTTCCTTCTTTTCCTCCACTTCCCAGGTAACTGGAAGCGTTCCATTCATTCACGCTCCCTAACTCGCACTTTATAACATTGGTGTAGGAATCTTAAAGGATTATTCCCTAATGGGAACCTTTGCATTACCTTTGCCTACGACGTCGGCATAAATTGCAAGCATAGAGACTTGCTACATGATATCTTCCACTCCATCTGGCTTAAGGAAGATTACAGGTGATTCTGAAGTTGTTATGTTGGATGAATTTCTGCCGCCCAACCCCATTGAGCTGACATAGCAATCAATCTACATGGTTTGGGCAGTGAATTAGAAATCATTGTCGCTGGTCATTTAGGTTGATCGTTCATCAGATTTTGGTACTCCATCTGATCCTTTTGCATCCACTTTATTGACAAATGAGAACATAGTGGAATCCATGATGTGAGAAGGAGAACCATGGGAAGATGATCATCATCATTCCCATCTTCAGGATTATGAAGAAGATAATCTTATTGAACTGTATCACCCATTGATCAAAACATTATATTCAAATTATTTTCCTATTAATGCAATCGAAAATTTATCAATTATTGAAGAAAAAATTTCTATCAATATTTCGACCAAACCTGGCATGGTAGAAAATATTCATGTCGGCGTCTCTTGTTCTTCATCATAACTTGAAACTTATCGCTCTCTCTTTCATGAATTCCGAGATATCTTTGTCTGGTCTTACGAGGAAATTCCAGGTATAGACACTAGTATCATTGAGCATACCATTAAAATGTACCCTGATGTCAAACCGATACATCAACACCTTCGTCCTGTTCATCCGAAGAAGGCTGTTGCCATTAAAGTGGAAGTTGAAATCTTTTTGCGTGCTGGTTTCATTTACCCTGTTTCGCTAACTAATTAGGTTTCCAATATTTTTCTAGTTATGAAGAAACAAGGGACAATCAGAGTGTGTGTCGATTATCGGGATGTCAATCTTGCTTGTCTAAAAGAAAACTATCCTACTCCCTTTGTCAACCAGATTATTGACGATTGCGCTGGATGTGGAATATTTTCATTTGTGGATGGGTTTTCCAGATACAATCAAATCAATATCCACCCAGAGGATCAATATAATACAACATTCATCTGTCCCTGGGGCACATTCTCTTATCGAAAACTCCCATTTGGTTTAAAGAACTCTGGGGAAAAATTTCAGAGAGCAATGGATTATGATTTCAATGACATAAAGCACATTGTTCAAACCTACCTAGATAATTTACCCGCACATTCACGAAACCAGAATGATCACCCGATGCACTTGAGAGCCATATTTTTACATTTCCGACACTACAAAATACGCCTCAATCCACACAAATGTGTGTTTTGTGTTGGTTTTGGTCGTTTGCTAGAATTTTCCATCTCAAAAGAAGGAATTCAAATCAATCCACTGAAGGTCCAGACCATTCTTTATTTTCCCGCGCCATCAAATTTTCTTCAGTTCTAAAAACTTCAGGGAAAGGCTAACGTCCTAAGGAGGTTCATACCCAAATACGCCGAAATGGATGAAGGATTTACTCGACTCTTGAAAAAGGGGATTCCATTCCATTGGGATAAGGTTGCACAAACTTATTTTGATGCTGTCAAGGATACGCTTGTCCGGGCGTCATTAATGTATCCCCCCAATTATCAAAGTGATTTTTTCTTATATATTTCCACAACTGAAATGACCATTGCTATGGTATTGGTCCAAGAAGAAGATGGGATAGAAAATCTGATATATTATTTGAATCATAATCTCAATGATACGAAAGTGAAGTATTCATACGTCAAAAAGCTCGCCTTGGCGACCGTTCAAGCTATCTAAAGATTTTGCCTCTATATCCTGTTCCGGAAGACCATTGTCGTTTCGGATTGCAACCCCATGACTTGCATTCTATCACGTCAATTGCTGGGGGGCAAGTATTCAAAATGGATTGTCATTTTGCAGGAGTTTGATTTGGAATTCATCAAATCCAAGTCAAAAAAGTCTTTAGTTTTGGCTGAGCTTCTCTGCGACCTTCCCTCTGATAGTACTGCTACTACATCAGAACCATCTATTTCTAATGAATCTTTGTTTCTGATCGGATCATCTAATTCTTGGTACGTGGATTTTATCATTTATCTCTAGACCCATAATTTTCGGCTTGATACCTCTCGCTCTCAACAGTGAAATATTCTATACTAAGCCAAAGATTATCTAATCGTCAGTGATACACTTTATCATCATGGTGTTGATACAATTTTAAGGAGGTGCCTCACTCATGAAGAGGCTGAAAAGGTTTTAAATCCGCAAACTGCCAACACCAATGCATCCTGTCATCTCTATGGGACCATTTGCAAAATGGGGCATTGACTTCATGACCTGTAACACTTGTTTTTCTAGGGGGAATGGTTATATTATTGTCGCAGTATAATACTTTACCAAGTGGGCCAAAGCGATGCCTACATTTAATAACATGGGACAAACAACTGCACTGCTTTTATTTAATCATGTCATTTCATGGTTTGGTGTTCCACAGGCTATAGTCACAGATCATGGTAAGCATTTTCGCAATCACATGATGAATGAGTTGACTTCCAAGTTAGAACTGTCACATGATAGTTCTACTCCTTATTATCCATAATCAAATGGACAAGTTGAGGCTATTAACAAGATTCTTAAACGAATGCTTCAACGAATGATAGGAGTTCATAAAAGAAACTGGCATTTGATCCTTTACTCGGCTTTGTGAGATATCGAACCTCGGTGAGAGATACAATTGGATTTACACACTTTCAATTGGTGTATGGTCTAGAAGCTATCTTTCCTATCCAATGTGAAATATCGTCTTTAAAACTCGTAATCGACTTGTTACCTGACACCTTAGATGAATAAGTGTGCCTTTTTAACCTCATCCATCTTGATGAAACATGTCGTGAAGCCGCATTGACCAAAAAAGCGCATAAGAGACGTATAAAGGCGCAATACGACAAGCATGTCCATCCTCGCATCTTCTCAAAGGGTGACCTGGTCCTTCTTTATGATCAAGAAGTTGATGTAATAGGTACAAGGAAATTTGAGCCGTTATGGCATGGACCCTATATTGTCAAAAGAGTTCTTGCTAAGGGCGCCTACGAGTTGGTAGATTACGATGGAATTCCATTGGCGTAACCCCTAAATGGGTTGTATCTCAAACGTTACTATGCTTAAACATGAGCGTAGTAAACTGTTGTATTATATTGTATATATGCTCTTGATTTGCATTTACTGTCTTAGTTTGTTTTTTTAGAGTTTTCTTAAAGTTAGTAATCCGATTTACATTTCATCTTAGATGTCTGAATCTTTGGAACCATTTGTTGGGTATGCTGATGGTGCTAGTCGTAGTAAGCATAATCTATCCTCTGTAGCGTGGGCCATTTTCGTTCCGAATGACGAGTTAGTGGATTTTCAAGGGATTTGTATTTGTCGGTCGACAAATAATATTTCTGAGTATAGCGTGTTGATTTAACTTTTCTTGGATGCCACTTCATTTGGTATTAACCACATCATCATTAGGTTAGACTCACAAATTGTGGTACTGCAACTTACTAGTGTTTATACTGTCAAAAATCCAACACTACATCGTATGTTTGTAAGAGTTTGAATTTTGGAAAGACATTTTGATTTCATTCAATATCAACACATTTCCAAAAACTTGAACACATTAACTAATTCCTTAGTGAATTATGTTATAGACAGACATTTTCAACACATGTAAAAACATATTTTCAATTCATATAATATAATTGAATAGGATTGTGCAATAAACATAGGAAAAAACTAAAAAAAATAGATAGATAGTTATAGGTTTTTACAAAATTTGTGCCCAAGGCACATTGGTCATCTGAACTCAAAATGTATGCAAAATGTCAAAAGTAAACTAGTGGTGCTCATGATAACATGCTAATGATCTAGCTATCCTACGCAATAACTGCATACAATGGTTAGGAACACCAATAGTATGGCGCTGCAGTCTCATGGGTAACTCTTCGATCCGAAAATCCAAAATCCAAAAAGTCAACCCCTGTGTGTGCTATTGTAGCTCAGCAAGAGTCTCATCCATATCCAAATCCTGAAGGAATACTCTCCCGACAACCCTCTCTATTGGATCGTCTGCTCCCTGCTCTGGTTGTCCCACTGGTCGAACTCAACCTAAATTTGCATTACATCAAAACTTTATTTTAGTCTTGGGAAAACATCAAATATAAAAACACATATAAAACTTAGAAAAATTAAAAAACATGGTCAAAAAATTCTTGCCAATTGCACCCCATTGAGCACCGTCTGGTAAAGAAAAATATGGATCTCCTCAGAAGTCGATGCTTGCATATGCATAATCATCAATGGTGACCATCTGTCGCCTGAACCAGGCGAAGAATGTAGTTGAGAACACGATGGTCGATTGACCAACATGTCTAGCCATCAGTTCTACCCATCTATGCATCCTTGGATGTCAAGGACCATATATACCCAGTGTCACATGCTGGGGCTGCATCAATGGAATCCACTCTAAGGAAAACGAAATTAGGATCGAACCATAGTTGAAATTTTTCTTTCTTCCTCCCTTTGCCTTATTCAGCTGTTCTTTCATCTGAGAGAGGACAAATTCAACCCAGTTGAAAATTGTTGGTTCCAAGCACTCTAGTGCATACTACATGTAAGATCTGTTTGCTACATGTAGTGTAGCGGTACTAGAAAGCTTTGCGATAGTGAATAGGATGGTACTCAATGGCAAGTCACGAACATCATGGATGTTTCTAGGTTCAACCCTTGGATTCCAATACTGCGATATATAATCTCTCACCGTCTCTCCTCTGAGAGCATACCTTGAAAGAGAAACAGGCAGACCTCTCCTCGATAATCCTGTGAGAAAATAAATATCCTCCACTAATATTGGGACCACTTTGTCCCCAATGTGAAATGCCTCTATCGTTGGATCCCATGAATGAACAAGGAACTCTAATAGTTCCATCTGTTACCTCATACCCGACAGTTTGAAGTAATTTAGTAACCTGCAGTCTCTGAGGGCTCTTACAGTGCCCGGATCGTTTAGGGAAATCATGTTTTGTTCCTTATGTTCTCTTTCCCTCCATGTAATCATCATTTTGGTTCGATGAATACTTGAAACACAATCATAAAATTCATAAGGATCCATTTCATGCAAAAAACTAGGTAAAATTTGGGCATATTGCAAGAAACAAAAATGGGAATTGCGCCCAACACACCCCAGATCAAGGGATAGTGCATTTCAAGTGCACCTAGCCTTCAATACTAGTGCACTGCAACGAAGCTTTTGACATTCAAGGGTGCATTTCCCTATGAGAAAAATAAATTTACCCTAAGCGGCTCAAAACTCTAAAAAATTGCAATGAAATGAAAAATAAATGCTAGTGAAGGAAAGAGAAGGTTCATAGCTCCAACCTGGATCCAACGGTAAGGAAAATCATCCACAGAATTTGTCGCAATCAACTGCTGAAGTTCGGGGGAAAAAACTGGTCCAGAGCTCCAAAATCCAAATGGTAACTTTCAAATGGTAAAACTCTTTTAATTTGTCATTTTATTATTTTTAAATCATATTTAATGCTGTGAATATGGTTTTTATTCATTTTTTGTATGAAACATGTGTTTTTAATCCATTTGATGTTGTTCTGAACAAGTTTTACATATGATATAGAAGATTATTCGTGCACACTTATTTAAGACTGATTTGACCACAAAGCATACTTTTATCCTTATTTTTTGAGTTTTGATAAAAAATGAAAAAGGACTTGAAGCACACTTTTATCTCTTTTTTGAGCTTCGATAACGACGAAAAAGGAATCCCTGGAGTCTTCTTTTAGCTCTTTTCATACTTCGATAATGTGAAAATATTGTCGATCACTTGTCTTTTCGAGCTCGTAAAAGTAAATGAAATGACATCTACTGAGTATAACTTTAACCCTTTTCTGGACTGAGATAGATTATTTACGAAAAAGAAAAACCTTAGTCGAACATGACTAGGAGGTTCTCTCAGATATTATTTTACACTTTTTTGGATCTGAGCAACAACTTTACAAAAAAGGACTAACAGATTTTTCTTTTGTCGTCTTTTTCAAACTCTCTAAACATGAAAAAGGATCAGGCTGTCACTATCATTAGGCTCGTTAAAACATGAAATAACGAGGGGCTTGTCGATCATGGAAAGAATCGAGTTTCATTTATCGCTAGACTCGTTAAATTATTAAATAGTGATGCATATTCAACCGAAGGGTTGAATTATAGATCAAGCATATGTTAACATCCTCAAGCTTGTTAAAAAGTAAAGGGGTACTGGTCGACAAATGACCGGGGAAAATTTTGGAAAGGGAACATAACACTTTTACGGTAGCAGGTCACTCTTGAACATGACACTTCCACTCCATTATTGTGACTTTTGGGTTGGGTAATCTTCTTGACGGTTCATTCATACCTATGGTTCATCATACCTTCACTTCGATTTTGGGTCAATGTTGCTAACTCATCTTAGTGTCAATGATATTTTTAAGAGAAGTCATAATACTCATCCTTCTGCAATACTCATAAACCTTCATTTTCATGACAGTCATCCCTGAACATTGCTATATCAAGTCACATTTTGTCTCCGAAATCAGTAACTCCCGTTTCGCAATAAAGTGGCTTTCTATCACCATCAAATCATCATCCATGAAGTTTACTTAGAAACATCATCTTCTAGTACCCTGAGGCTTATTACATCATCGACAAGTTCCTCGCTTTCGGGCCTTTGACCGAAAGATTTTGTTTGGCGTTCAACATCAAATCATTTATTCATGCCTTACAAACTGTACTATATTTGCT
>CM076578.1:693374315-693442516 GCA_034641835.2 Pinus albicaulis
AATGGTATGGTGGAAGCCTTCAATAAGATTCTAGAGAAAGGCTTGACGAAGATTTGCAATGCCCAGTGTGATGATTGGGATGAGCGCCTATCAGCGGCCTTATGGGCCTTTCGGACTACGGTGAAGCGCTTGACCAATCAAACGCCCTTCCAGCTTGTGTACGGCTAGGAGGCTGTGATCCCCGCTGAGTTTACTATACCAAGCCTGTTAATCGCCATGTCTCTGAAGTTCTCGGAAGAGGCCTCCCTCCAGGAGCGCCTCCATGAATTGCAGGAACTGGATGAGGCCCGCTTCCTGGTCGAATTCCACCAAAATATCCAGAAGGACCGACAAAAAGCATGGCACGACCACCACATTAAGAACAAAACCTTCCAGGTTGGCGGCAAAGTTATTTTATATGACAGCAGGTTCCAGAAGTTCCCAGGAAAGCTCCAGATGCACTAGTTGGGACCTTACTTTGTTGTCGAAATTCGCGACTCCGGAGCCGTTCAGTTGGCACAGCTGGACGGTACGGTTCTCCCTGGCTGGGTGAATGGTGCACACCTGAAACCCTACCAGGAGTAAGTACCTTTCATTTCTCATCAATAACTCTCGCACCCGAGAGCACCCATAGAATAGCATAGTTGAATAACTCTCCCGCAACCTGGATGAGCGTAGGAGGTCTTTCTGTTCGTAGGTAGTGTGTCAATAACCGCTTAATTGCGGGGTAAGCACCGCAACTGAATGTGGTCGGGGCGGTGCCTGTCCCGCGTGTCATCCTTGTAGGATCCATACCCGCCTCCCTGTCAGTCTAGCTCAGTCCACCCACGTAGTTGTGTCAGTCCGTAGGATCGCCTAGATCTGCGTCATTAATTACCATAATTAGCAGTAAGCGTGCCATCATCATTTGGCCATCACCCGTAGTAACCTCAGCCGTCGCATCCGCCCACTTCCCCATGCCACCGTCAGCAATTGTCACAGCACTCATTGGCATGCGATTGATCGCATGATTATTGCAGAACGAATACCAACGGGCATTAACTCGTTAGGGGGTCTCATCAACTCCACTCGTGCCGAGTGCTGACATAACTTGCATGCACACCAAAAGCATGAGAATGCCAGACTCGTTCGAATTAGCAATTTCCGCTGCACCAGAGCCGCTGAGTTCTCAGAACGCATTTCACCAGGAAAGACGCTCACGACTGATTCTACAGGTCTACCAACGCCGGGCCAAAATGCCGAAGGCCATCCCAGCAGTTATTGAACCAGAGCTTGATCCTCGCATTCACAAAACCGAGTCCCTTGTGGGCAAGTACGATAGTGCAGCCCTGATTGACGCCAACCTCTCAAATGCTGCCGAGTTTCCATCCCTCCAGCGACAGGCATACATGGAGCACTATTCGACTGCAGCTGGCAATCCCGCCAGCTGCCTGCAACCAGAATTCAGCGGCCTTCAGACCTCGTCCTTGATGAATTTGAGGAAGCTACCGGTCTTTGGCACCACAGGACCGGTTCTGCAGTGTACCCGTTTCCTCCTCAGCCGAATTCAGAATGGGTCTCTGTGGCTGGCCCAGGAAATTCCTATTCACGCTGAGGATATTCATCGCCTCACAGGGCTGTCACAGACAGGTGCAGACGTCTCAATGGCCTGACAGACCTCCTCCAAGCGCGCATGAAAGTCGGGCGATGCGGACCTGTATTCCAAATATGGCACTCGCAGGGGGGGGAAAGGAGCCAAGATTGAGCTCATTAACAAGCCCGAGATTCGCTTCGCCTGTTACCTCATTGCCAGCAAAACAATGAGGCATTACATGAAAGGCGAGTGCACTCTTGATACCATCTCTATTGCTGAGCATTGTGTCCAAGGCGCCAAACTGAATTGGTGTTCCTTCGTGTTGAAAGAGCTGTTCGCTGCATGCGAGGAGAATTATAAGTGCGCAACTACCTTCATTTATGGCTACTTGATTATTGCTTTTGCCATGTGGAAATGGCACACTCCACACATCCGGTTCCCAGCAGACATCCCCGAGGGCCAGCCCCTCACGATGAAATTCACTCCCTGGCAGGTCTCTAATGACCCCAGTACCAAGCTGGTGAATGCAGATGCGTTTCGGTCGTGGTACCGACTAATGACGGATGTGGTGGCCGGCCAACACCGGGTGCCCCGGAACCTATTGGATGAATATAGCGCGCAGGTGTGGTTCGGGGTAAGCCATAAGCACACTTACCTCTGACCCACTTGCGTTCCAGCGGAAACCTTCCACATGGCGCCACTGAAATTTCAGTTGGACAATGCCACTTTCCATCGTGAAGTCTACTCATGTCCGGGAGTCACAAAGCACATGCGGGACGGGCTCCCTCGGTACAATTTTGACAGGATGGCCCCGGTGCAACAGCCGGCCGAGACGGCAGAAGCAGCGCCCTCACAAGAGCTTCCCGAACCGCTCATCCCCATCGTTCGCCACTTCAACACCCAGGTACGGAATCTCAATGTGGTGACTCAGGTTATTTCTAGCGGCGCTGCTCCATTTCCTTTATTTTCTGAATTTCAGCTCACTCGCTCCCCTTCACACCCCCGTACCACTCCACTCACCTCCCCCATTCCCACCACCTTGTTCACTTCGGCTGATCCACTCACGACCCCGATGGGCGAGACGAGCGGGCCCAGAGATCTGCCCGAGGCCCCTCCACCTAAGAGGGCCCGCACAACTGAGGCAAACCCGGTGGTGGACCTCACTGTTGACGATCCACCACCGCCCCCAAGCACCGGGGTATTGATCACCGAAGAGCTCCTTATCGACCCGTCTGAGATCATCAACATCTGACTTCCACATTCCTCCACCTCACCATTCACTGTCCCGATTACCGTCTTTCTGCCTACTCCTCCATCTGGCCCCTCCACTTCATCGGCTACTGTATCCGACCCCCTTGTCTGGGAACTTCGAGGCGGGGACTGTGGGGCTGAGGTCGACTCTCGTACTGCCACCGTCGACCCAGTAGAAGAACCCCACCCTCCTCTTACTGATACATGCACGCAGCAGACACCCATTGTGTCTATTCCTGCTGAGGCTCAACCAGCGGCCACCCTCCCTCCACAATCGGCCCGCATTGATAAGCGCGCACCGCCGGATTTCAATATGATTGCTTCTGGCCATCTAGAGGCCGCGCCCTTATCCCCTCCTGAGCACGACAATGGATCAGTTGCCGGTGGGCAACCGTTGCCGGAGCAAATGCCGGCGTCGAGCACCTCTGGGACCGCCACCTTCCAGCCCGGCAATCCAGCTCAGTTGTACCTATTGATTCAACGGGCGGCCCAACAGGCTGACAGACTACATTTGGGCCTCCAGCAGCACTGTGCCGAGCAGCAACGCCAAATTGCCGCGCTTACTGAACAACACGAACAACTCCAAACAACAAGGGAGCAGATGGAGGTAATGATCACCAACGTCACTTGGATGTTCTCTGAATTCTGGCCTTCTCTACAGCCTCACTACCCCCTGCTGCCTCCCGAAATTTCTGCGGCCAGTCTCTCTGAGCAAGCAATCCACCTCCGCATTGCCGTTCAGGAGTTATATCGGGAGAATCACGAGCTTCGTGCGGCATTAGAAACTCGTCCGGTGCAGCCCGAGCTTGCGGTCGACTATTGAGCCCAGGTGGCCGCCAAGCAGGGCCAGGCAATTCAGATGCAAGCCGCACTTCAGTCCACGGCACGCGTGGCTCAGGACCTCCTAAAGGGCCTTCAGGAATGCTCCCTAGCACTCACCGTCAAGACCCAGCCGATTTTAGCCCAACTCCAGTAGGTTTCAAGGGAGATTCAGGAGGCTACGAACCCTGCAAGGCTGGATCAATTGTACGGCCAGGCTGACGAGCTTGAAGCACAGATCCAACATACAGAAGCTAGTTCGACGGAGGCCAAACGCGTCATTCAGGAGCTCCGGCCGCCTCTTCAATCTAGCGCCCGGTCTATACAACAGCTTGCAGCGGCAATCGAGACCCAGATCAGCACCATGTTCGGCGCCGTCCCAGCGCCCGTCGAGGAGGATGCTGCCATCAAGCTCGCCAAGGAAACAGACTTGCTCATCCAGGGCTGGCAGCAAGCTGTGTCAGATTTTAATGAGCTTCACGCTACAGAGTTTCGCAGGGTTCCGGAGTTGGGGCCCTTGTTTGAACAGCCGCCAGAAGATGCACAGCAAGGACAGGAGCAGGTTGAAGGTGCACAGGAGGAACGAGCGCAAGATGAGGGCACGCAGGGTGAACAGGACACCGAGGCAAGCAGGGAAATGGAGGTGGAAACTGTGATTTGTGATTGACTCGGGGACGAGTCAAGGAACTGTGGTCGGGGCCTGTTGGGGCCCTTGTTTTTGGAAAACCTTATTTTGAACGGCCAGATTTTGGGGTTGCGGAAAATGGACACATGGCAGCCGCAACCAAGTCGCAACCACACCAAACGGCGGAGCTACCAAAGTTGCGAAGGAACAGGCACATAGCGGAAGAGACTAGATGTACAGGTACAGATAAGAAGAAGATACACCAGAAGAACGCAAGCAGAACACACAGATAAGCAGAGAAAAGCTAGAAGCAGCTGCAGAAGGACATACAGAGAACTAACAGTTGCGACCGCGGGTGAATAAATAGCAGTCACCCGGATGGAAGAATGGATGATAAGGATGATTGCGCAGCAGAAGAAAGGAGAGAGTGATTGACGAAGAGAAAGCGCAGGCTGCAACAGGAGCCCAGATTCTGGATGAGGTCTCTGTAGTTCTTAGGGTCTATTGATGTACATCTCTGTTCCGCGAAGCATATGCATTAGACTTGTAAGCCAGTGCAAGCTATGTAACTGTGAATTTGGCCAAGAGTTTAATACAATTGAAGGTTGCTGTCTATTGGGGTGATTCACATGCATGTGTATTGATTGTGATGTTTCAAAATTTTAAATTGCTTACTACCTGTATACTTTATGGATGATGTTGCGTATATGATTCTATTTATGTGATCTAAATGCTGATAAGAATGAGTTGCGGATCCTTCCCTCGCCATTGGTCTATTCCCCTTCTACATGTAGTCGCGGCACGCCTCGGGTGAGACTCTTTGCTCTCCGGAGTAGGGTGATAATGCCGGCGTAATCCTAGACTACAACGGATTCCTTTGTTGGCCACAACTCCCGAACATGGGTCTTGCCCGCGAGACTTGATCACCCGCCAACAAAGATGAAAATATCATGATGTAATGTATTGTAAGATTGATGTAGGTTGCTGCTCCGCTTCAGTTCCAGCTCATCACATCGTAAAGCATCTCATCCAAATATTATTATTATTATTTTGACTTCATGCTTTAAGGGGCAGCTGTTATAGGTCAATTTGGGCATCATCCCCCATGACCTGGTCAAACTGGATATCATCCCCATGATCAATGAAATAGGGTCTATCGTCCCCTTATATTTCAGTTTCTGTATGCCCTAAGAGAAGAACAATGCATTCATGACTTCTATTGTGAGATTTCCAAGGTTTGAAGTATATGTTATATCACTTATTGAATCACCAACGCAGCCTCTAATGGGACTAATTGTGTTGCATATGCAACATCCTCCATTCAAGTGTGCACTATAATGCACTTCTCGACATTCAAGGGTGCGTTGGTCAATTGGGACCGAAATTCTCATTGTTCCAGAATCTCCACATGGCCAATGCCTTCTAGAAGAGTCCATGTCACAAACTTCGAATCCAATTGTCCATCTAACACTTCTGAACTTGGAAACATGTCTTTCCTATTATTAGAAAGTCATTCATTGAGAAACTACCATCAATTTCCCTATAAATTGTGCACTCCATCTAAGTGATGGGAAGGAAGAATTTTGGTAAATAAATTTCATTGGATTCTCATTTGAGAGAGTGAAAGTACTGATATGTTGCTGGTATGATGTTGGATGTGATGATGCTAGGATGAAGCTGGAGCCAGTGGCAACAAATTGATCATTGGTTGTAACCTCCCCCTTCTACTCTTTAATAAATATTGTTGTTCATTTTACCATATATATGTCTCTATTTCTAGTGCAATGGATCCTTGAATGATATATATATTTCATATTTAATCTATTTGATTGAATAAGATAAGTAGATATCTGTATATTGCATGTTTTTTTCTGTTCTCTGTTTGTGTTTGCAGGAATCAATCCGACGATCTGAGTTGGATTTATAGCGACGAAAACAATGATAGAAGGAGAAGGAGAAGTGCTTGGATCACAAGTAGGTTCTTTCATCATTCCATGTATCTGCTTATTTTAGAGAAAGTGATAGTAAATTATTTCCTTTGTTGTTCTAAGTGACTAGCACCACAATTAGGGAATTTGGTTTATTCGTAGATCACAATTCTGCATAACACATAGGGCGTCAGGAAGGAGGCTGTGTAACAAGATGAAGTTGGGCATACTTGATGAATGCTGATAGAGAGCTAATACAAGGCTACAAAAACAAGGTAAAGAGTTTCCAAGGATGGCTAAAATAGTGTTGGTATAGTGCAGTGGGATTTAAAAGGAGGAGTCTACTAATGAGAAACAATTAGACAAAGGTCTAAAGGAGTTGATCTCTTTGGACAAAGAGGACTGAAATGGCCGATTTCGAAGGACTACACACATTGAGTAAGTTGAGTTTTTTTTTCTTTGTTTGTATGGGAATATGATGGGTTGAAGAATTAGGGCTCAATGCTAGTTTTAACAGTCAAAGGAAAGAATTGTATTTTATTATATTATAACATTGTATTAGGGTTTCTAAAGGGCCATGATCCCTAGTACGAGAGCCCTATGTTTTTATTATTGATGGAATGATAAGGAATGTGTTTGAACTAATAAAAGTGTGTAATATTATTGATCTAATTTTTGTTATATTCTGTTGTGCAAAGAGCTTCATTTTTTGGCATCTCTAGTGTGTTGTTTCTGTTCCTAGCGAGGGCATAGACCTAACGTAGGGTGTAAGGAATTTTCAACATGGTTTTAGAGCTACTTTGAAGGGTAGTTGAATCAGAGTGTGCAAAAGGATCAACTTGAGAGGAAACAGAGTTTACTTGTTGAAGGAAGAACAACTTTTCAAAGATGGTTACTGATGAGCCCTGGTATTGCACCAAGAGTGTTTCAAATCCCAAGGGCTCCTCAACTTAAATTATCAACCCAAGGTTCGTAAAAACTTAATGGTGAAAATTCTATATGAATAGGTTAGGTTCTACTCATGTCACCCTTAGTCATGACATCAAATCAGCATGATAAAAGACCATTCCTCCAACTTAACTATAGTGAAAACTTCTTATGAAAGCATAATTGAACCTGATTCTAACTATGAAAGTGAAAATTCTATTCATTCAAGTGTAGATGCTAATTATCATTTCATGAAAGATAAAGGGATAGAATACTTAAAAAATTAAAGCTAATCTATTTTGCACAATTAATAAAATCAGTAACCTACTTGCATGTATCATTGATCTACTTTACATTTTCTTGAATACCAGGAATCTAACCTTTAACATGCCGGTGAATAAAAACACTAATTCTAACTCTGTTTTGCAGTGACTAAAAGAGGAGTTTGGAGTGGTCTAATAACTTCTCTTAATCGTCAAATCAAAATTTGGGGGTCATTATTCATCTTAAATAAGCTAAGGTAAAAGCGTGGAGCAATACATGTGGAGGAACACAATGCTAAAATCCTGCTACAGGAGGTCGTGTATTGCTACAAGAGGCCCTATTTTATTATGGGAGGGGTTAAGAGAGCCTTTTGAGGGTAGAAATGGTGTATTTTAGGAAGGCAAAGATGGATGTAGGTAGGAGGGAGTGAATGAAGTTTGGGGAAGCCTCCTATCTAAGCTTAGGACCTCTCAGAGGCCTTTCTTTCACCAAGGTGGATGCCCACTGTGTCCTCTAATTTCCTTAACAAAATGACTGTGGAAACATAGTTCAGAAGTAGTGTGAGGGGTAAAGTGAGAATATGGAAAGGTACACGTGGAGATGTAAAGATGTTACCACCCCTGCAGATGAACATAACCCTGCAACTAGCCAAATACATGCATTAAATAACCAATAACGCAGTGATATAAACTATCATGGAAAATATGAGTTGAATTTGACTAAAATATATTCTATTCCACAACACTACTCTCTTCACTAAACTAACTCATAATTTATTGAAAATAAACATGCAAAAGGACTAACATCTATCTATTTCCAAGAAATCACAAACAAATGTTTTTGGATTGAGATTGTAAATCTTTCCAATCACTCTCCCACAAGAGAGGTGATAGAGAAGTCGGCAATCACAAGTTTTTATAGCTTGAAATCTATTGCAGCAAGAAAAATACATGAAATTATTTGAAATAAGAACAAGACATAAATAAAAAATATGGACTAAAGCCTCTGGGTTGGACCCAAACCTAAGGGTTTCAACCCTCTAGAACTAGATCAAATGAAGATCAATGGAAAACTTCTCATTAGCAGAAAATAATAGTATCATACATCACATGAATGCTAAAAATAACAAAGTCAAGCACTAGGCTTAGTATCTACTCTTAGCTGAATAAAAAACTCAAATCCTAACGAGCCTTTTAGCTGGTCTATTTATACAAAAAGGTAGCTAATGGAAACTCCCTTGAAAATATGAGTGATTCCCTCGATCTCGAGAATTGTGGATCTGGTCCTTTCCGAGCTTCACTCACACTTGGAGTTACTCATATATCAGTGAATTTGATATTTTGAGTGAGTATTTTGTGATCTCAAGTTGAGTTAGAGAGTTAAGGAGGTGGAAAACCCTCCCCATATTCTCTCTTGGTTGTCTCCATCAAGCCCCTGCATAGTAAATTCCTAAAAAATGCTTCTTTTTCCTGAAATTTAATCACATTAAGCTACACACTATGAAAAACAAATTTTACTCTTCTTACTAAGCATATTATGATAAAAAATGTGAATTAATGTGATAAATGGATAATTTAATTGCTGGAGGATAGCATAATGAACTTCAAAATATACCTATTAATGGGACCCATCATCACCCCTCCCCTTGTTGAAGGTGTTTCTAATCCTTTGACAAACTTAGTCATCCATATGAAGCTCATTCATGGCCCTGGTTGCCTCTCTGACATCCCAAGGCACCTCATATGGCATGCCTTATAGTGGATAAAAGCCTACATTTGTCTCTATATCTGTCCATAACTTTTGTTCCTATGCTTGGTTTCTTTCTTCTTGTAACCCCAACAACAAAGGCGGTCTGAGTTTGAGTTCTATCCATTTGATATTTAGTATCTCCATGATTATTTTGTACAATGGGGTTCTTTCCAAGGCATTCCTTATCATTTCAGGAGAGTGATACTCTCTGATTTGTAGAATGTGGGGTAAGGCATGCCCCCTTATTTGACAATATTATAGAATTTATGTTCCTAACATTCTAAAAGTGCCCTCAAAATGTAGAATGGATTTCTCTTGGGTTGTTATGTAATTAGGTGCTAAATTAGAATTAGAGGATATGAGGTTGTTATTGCTTATGAGAGCCTTAGGGCTTCCTAGCTGTGCTCTGATATACAAGGACTCCTTTTCTTCTTTTTTCATCACCTTTTTCACTTATTCAGCCCTTGCCTCCTCATGAGCCTCAACCAAGATTCCAATGCCATGAGTTGCGTTTCCCCCAATATTGAATTGGGGTCCCAGGAATTCAGATATGTTAGAATGAAGTTGTGCATATAAAACTCAACTATATTTTCCCTAACTTCCATACTTGCATGTATTCAAAACTCAATAAATTTCCTGTAGTCTTGGAAAGGAAAAGACCCATAATGTGCTAGTGCATTTACTTGTAATTGAAGCCAATGTTACTTGAGGAAAATATAATAGGATTTTGATGGCTATCTACATTTTATGGCTTCCATAGAGAGGCTTTCCATAGTGGCAAGTTGTGTTTCTTTCTCTTACAACTGTTGTCTTAACCTTGAGTTTTCCGCCTGTAGTTTCTCCCTCATAATTGACTCTCTTAGTCTCAAATCATTCAAGTCCTTTCCCATTTCGGTGACTTCTCCTCCATGAGGTCAACATCTTCTACATTTATAGATTTGGAAATTTGCATCCATCTATGTGTTATTCCTCTCTCTATTTTCAACTCATAGAGGAGTGGCACTGCAAAATTTTCAGGTATGCTCCTACCTCCCTCAACAAATTTGTAGTAGGATTCTAAGCTGGGCCATGGATCAAGCTCTTGAAGCTCTTGGAGGCATTTTTCATCTGCTTCTAAGTGGATGCTCCTTCCTGTAGCTCCTCTTTTTTATCCTATAACATCCCATATTTCTCCTGTAGCATCCCTTGTTTCTCCTGTAGCTCCTCTTTTTCTGCTTGCTCAAGGGCAGTTTGTGTCTTGGGTCTCTTGAAGGTGACTACCCTAGTGGTGGGACTTCCCACAGGTGTCAGAGGTGTCTTAGTTAGGAGAGGTAACGTCCTCAATATTTCCTTCACCAGGCCCCACTTCTTCATTTTTACTTGGTGACTCATCAATAATGATAGGGACCTTTGAAGGAGGTTGTGGATTCCCTTACCTAATCCGGGTTCTTTTCCTTGTTTTGAAATATAGGGGACCTTACCTTGGCTGACTCCTTTTGGGCTTGATAGGTGTACCCAATGTAGCCAATGTTGCAGCCACTTTTTGCTCAGTACTCCCTAGACAGAGACTTGTTTGATTTCCTTGCTTCTCTATTTCTTGGGGCTTAGAAGTCTCTACATGCCTCTCTTTCTCTTCTACTTGTTTCTCTCATTATTCATTAATCTATGATTCTTCTTCCTCTATTTCTGCTATCTATTCTTCCTCTATTTTTTCTCCCCTACCTCCAGTACTGCTAGATGCTCGTGTTTCTCCAGGTGTGATGGCTTGGGTTTCAATGAAGACCTCCCTGTCCATGTCTACAAAATCAGTCCATAACATAGGGTTACTTAAATGAATTAAATCATCCATCACAGTTAACTTGATAAGGCCATGTTGGGAAATGTATTGATGTTTCCATTCCCTCACCTTTTGGCTCATTTCACTGATTGATTACATGAGGAAATGGTGAACACTAAGTCTTTGAGTTATAGGAAATTATTCCTTGAATCTTAACTCATGGAGAAACCTAAAATGGTAGGAATATAACACACTCAATCTCCCTTCACAAGATATATATTTGAGGACATGATAAGCCGCCTCATCCCAGGGGTAAGGTAGGATTTCCCTTCTCACTCCCTTTTCATCTTCTACAGGTTTTTCTTTCAGAATCAAGAAGTTATTATCGGCTGTGTCACTCACTGCTTTTTCCTCTTTGCTCCAACGAATTCCCAAGGGTAAGGTGATCACTCTTCTTATGGTTTAAAGACTTAAATATATGGCCAATCCTCTTATAGCAGTAGTGGCACTATCTTCTCCTTGAGAATGTAGTGCAATGGAAAATTCATGAGTGATATCATCATCATACCCTTTTAATAGTTCAAAGAAACCAAACCATTGATGTCCTCTAAAAGTGTTCACTACTTGAGGGTGTTGGTGAATTCTATTTATGTATGTGGGTTCTCTTCTATTAAATCCTCCCCCCATTTTTTATACTGGTCCTCCTTGGTGTTAATTATGTGTTAAATTCATTTTTTCCTCAAATAAATATTAGTGGTAGAAACAATATTAAACTTCCTTTTTATCAGTGAGGGAGAAGGATACTAGAAATTATGTGAAAAAATACTCTCTTTTTTTTGGCCTCTATATTTCCTTTCACACAACAATTTCCAGAAGGAACTATTGCTTAATGTGTCTATTACAGGGCAACAACTTCATGCATAATTTCCCATGCAATTGTATGGAAAATAATAGAGGTAGACAACCACTTACTCCTTTTCAAAATATCTATGCATGTGCATGAGGGTTTGAGGACAACTTCAGGTCATTGTGTCTCTCTTTCAACCTTTAATTCCCTCATGCGGCTCCTTCTCTGCCCTCCTGTAATAGTTCAAACTCTGCTGTAGTTTCCTCCTATAGCACCTACAAACAGAGTTTGAATCATCTCGGTGGCACCCTAGGCAGTCGGCTAGCACTTAGTTTGTCCTTTCTCTAACTATTTTTTTTAAGAAATGAAAAATGGTGCAAATGGAGTCAATCATAGTACATAATATTCCCTTTGTGGTAAAGGCCCAAAGAGCTTTGGTGACATGGAACACACACAAGTTTCATTTTTTGAATTGTTGTCCTCACTCCTTACAATCATTACCTTGTTCCTCGTGATCATCACCTCACTCCTCGTATTCACCACCACACTTGAGTTGACATTTCCATGTTGCATGTGTGACTAATATGAAATTTAATTGACTATTATAGGGTGGCCAAGTTCATTGGCCACCTCCATCCTATTAAAATTCGTTTCTCAACCATTAACACATTTTAGCATTATATGCATAGGGAAGAGGTGAGGGTTTTCATACTTGATCCTATCTGTGGGTCGAATTGATGGAGATGATTAAGTGCTGGAGTTGGGCTTCATAGCATTGTGATCTTGAGGGAGTTGATTTTATTTGCTTGTTTCTGTTCAAGTCTTCATAACTTGACGATATTTTGATTGATAAATGTTCTATGTGTGCAAGTACCTTCCCTATGTCCAATCTGTTGTTGGTGGAGTGGATGGAATTATTCCTCAGGATGATGTGCCTTTTCTCTATTTCAAAAATGGCTCCATGGTTCTCTATGTGGGTGGAAAATAGATTTTTTAGGGAGTTCTGTTGTGAATGTACAAGCTGCTATAGAAGGAGTCTCTTTCCCGTGGTAGTCATTTAATCCCCTTTTCGAGAATTCATTTTTCATGTTGAGAGAAAGTGTTGAAAGGTATAAGGACAATATTAGGATCATGAGGAAGTGGTGTGGGCGATATAAGAATGGAAAACAAGGATTTTCTGTGTTTTTTTTAGATGCATGACATAATGGAAATTTTGAGAAAATTTTGTCTAGGTGGAGTGGATGGGTGATGATTTGATATTGGAGGACCCTTCTCAGCATTATTTAAAGACAACATGGCCTTCTAATCTCATTTTCCTATCAGATATCTCTTCCGTAGCATTTCAGACCCCTCTTGTAGCATTACAGGCTCCTCTTGTAGCATTACATGTTCATCATGTAGCATTACAGTGAGGAGACAAAGCTTGATTCTTTTGCTGACTTGAATGATGGAGATAGGTGGGTGTGTGAGTGGAAAGTGTAGAAATTAAATGTATAGATGGAATAATGGAGGAATACACTTGTAGATTCTGCCCTGTAACCATGATTCTGTCAATTGTTTGGAGTCATCATGCAAAGGAAAAAATGTTAGCATAGGTGGTGTAAGAACTCCTTCCCTATGTTTTTATTTTTATCTCTTTTTTTTTAGACAAACAGGATGTCTCTGTAGAAGTTTTCAACCTGCATGCCTGCCCTAGGTGCCCCAGAAGAGGTTTTCACCCAGGGATATTTTATTTTTTCATTTTTATCCTTTTTTGCTCCCGGGTTGCCTCAGATAGGTTTTCAACTCAGGAGTTGACCTCAGATGCCTCATGGAGGTTTTCATCTAGGCCCTTATTATTATTTTTTCTCTTTTTTTTTTATAAGTTTGGTGGATCGAGGGCTATGAGCCTCCCAATCACATTTATCTCTCTAATTACTGAATTGATAATCTCTTCCATTGACATAGGTTTCTTGTACAACTTCATCCTATGACCATTTACAAGTAAGGGAATCCCTTCCTCATCAATTGTTCTGATTTAGATAGACCCATTCTCATAACACTTCTCTAATAGATAGGGACCCAAAAATATTGTCATTAAATTCCCCTTGAAATCTTGAATTCAGAATCATACAACATGATCCAATCTCCTTATTGAAAAGTCCTTTCTCTAATTTTATTATCATGCGAAATATTCCTTTGTAGTTGGATTACCTCTGTGAGCAGGATAACTTGAATTTTGAGTTCGTCTAGACCATTGAGTTGGAGCAACCTTTCTTGTTGTGCTGTAGTGAGATCCAAGTTTAACTGAGCTACCATTCTCAAGGTGTTTTACTCAAATTAAATAGACAATAGGGCCTTCTTCCCATAGACTAGCTCAAATGGATTGAATCCAGTGGTGGTATTCCAAGTGGTGTTGTAGGCCCAACTAGCTTCCAAAAGTTTTTCTGCCCAATGATTTTTGCTGCTGCTAATGCCCTTGGGAAGAATGCTTTCCAATGCTCTATTTGTGACTTCTAACTGCCCATTTACTTGAAAGTGATAGACAATAGATGTCCTATTCTTGAAATTGTGATACTTCATAAGATATTCAATCAAAATTGATGTAAATTGTGCTCCTTGATCAATGAATAATTCCCTTGGAAAACCAAATTTGTAGAATATGTTCTCCCTCATGAATTCAACCACATTTTTCTCAGGTGCTTCCTTTACTGCTTTTTTTCATCCCATTTTGTCAAGTAATCAATGCATACAATGATATACCTTTTTTGTCTTGATGGGGGATCAAGAGGTGCAATGAAATCCATGACCCACTTTTCAAATGGCTCTAGAGTCACTTGAGGTTGTAACAGAATTCCATCCTTGGGTGTTGGCTTACCCATCCTTTGACACTGATCAAAATTGGTAGTGTATCTTCTTGCATCTTGATGTAAAGTGGGAAAACAATAACTTGATTGTAGAACTTTGAAGGCTGTCCTCATAGCAGAAAAGTGGCCCCCACATGGTCAAACATGACATGTTGAGAGGATGTCAAAGACCTCTTCTTCCCTGACACATTTTCTCAGGATCTGATATGGCCCCAATCTAAGTGAATGAGGTGATTTTCTTGACAATATTGATTTTATCCTTGGAGGACATGTTAGGAGGGAAACTCCCAACAACCAAATATTTGGCAATATCAACAAAAAAATAAGAAAACACTGATATGGAAAAAATATGTTCTTTTGGAAGTTGATCATCTATCATTTATTCCTTTTCTACAGGTAGGGTTAGTCTTGACAAGAAATATGCAACCTCATTCTCTTTCCCTGGTTTATCAACAATAGTCAAATCAAATTGCCAGAATAATAACAACCATCTAATTATCCTAACATTGACATCAATTTTATTCAATAAATACATAATCGCTACATGATCAATGTGAACCAAAGTTTGATAACCAATGATATAATTCCTAAACTTGTTCAAATAATTCACCACAACCAAGAGTTTATTTTTAGTGACTGTGTAATTTAATTCAATTTTAGAAAGGTTCTTACTAATGAAATAGATAACATAAGGAAATTTTTCTTCCACTTGTCCAAAGGCAGCCCCTATGACTTCTGTGTGTATATGGAAAGGTAATTCCTAGTTGGGACCCCTAAGGATGGGTCTAGTGGTTATATTTTCTTTCAGTACTTCAAAATATTCTTAACAATTGTTTTTCCAACAAATATACGAATCTCTAACCAACAGTCCAAAAAAGGGTGAAGGCAGTTTACTAAAATCTTTAATGAACCTTCTATAATACCCAACTAATCAAAGGAAACTCCTGACATCTATTTTTTTTTGAGAGATAAGGACCCTTTTAATGATGGAAATATTGTTTGGTTCAACCTATATCCCTTCCTTGGATATGGAATGGCCAAGGACAATCCCTGCATTCATAAAAAAATCACATTTCTCAGGACCCAATGAGAGTTTCATTTCAATTCATTTATTCAAGTTATTACATATATTAGAGAGAGCTTCCTGGAAGTCACACCCATAGGGAGTGAAATCATCCATGTATATCTCAAGAAAGTCATGAAAAAGTTTAGCAAAGATACTTAGAGATGCCCTCCGAAAATTAGCAAGGGCATTACAAAGATCGAATAGAAGAAATCTATATGAAAAAGTACCCCAAGGACATGTAAATGTGGTCTTGTCTTTGTCTCCAGGCCCATGATCTAAATTTGTTTGTATCCACTAAATCCATCCAGGAAGGAGAAAATTTTCTTTCCTACAAGGCCATCTAGGACTTGGTCAATGAAGGGCAAAGGAAAATGGTCCTTCTTTGTAGCCTTGTTAAGTTCTTGATAATCAACAAAAATTCTCCACTTCCCATTATTCTTGGGAACTAAAACAAGAGGTGACATCCACTAACTATCTGAGATGGGGTTTATGAACCCTACATCCAATAACTTTTGTAATTCTTCTTTCATAATATCCTTAAGAGTTGGGTTCATCCTTATCTAGGGTTGGCACATAGAATTGCATCCCTCTTTGATGTAAATATGATGAGTAACAACTGAGGGATGCACACGCTTCATTTCCTTATAATCCCAAGAAAAATCATCTAGGTGTTTCCTCAGTACATTGCACAACTATTCTTACTATTTGGCCGAGATAGAGGGGTTGATATTTAGAGTTCTATATGGTCCAAACTCTAAAATATTGACATGTTCGAGGCTAGAGTCAACATCACACAAATTAGTCCAAGGACTACTCTCAAATTCTTTCAATAATTCATACTCTTGTATGGGAGTGGGAGGTTGATTCTACAAGATATGGTCAATAAGGTCATATTCATCCAATTTACCCCCTCATATAATAGTATCTAGAGCACAGACTATGTAGGGGGTTGTGTGATACAATTCACCCTCTTTTTTATCCTCTAACCACATGGGTAATTCATGTCTAGTAGAAGGTTGAGCAAGAGGATACAACACAAGTTGTTCTGATAAATGTCCATTCTTGATAGTCATGTTCCCAACCCTACAACTAATGTAGGAATGAAAAATGGCCAACTAAGGTATTCCTAAGATGAGAGGGTATCCATTAAACTTTGTTTTGGGATGGAGGACTAGGAAATCAATAGAGTACTCCCATGAGTCAATGGAGACCATGATATCCTCAATAATTCTATCAGGAGCTATTGTGGATCTGTCTGCAAGATGCAACACTGTGGTGGTATTTATCAAATCCCCTTCGAGTTATAGCTTCAACACGGTTTCCCTAGTCACCACATTTATTGTAGCCCTAAGATCAATCAGGGTATTAGGGACCATAATTCCATCGATGTGCACATTCACCACTGGACTACCAGGGCCTAGGTACTTTGGGGAGATCACCCTTCAAAGCATCAAATCAAACAATTGTCCAACAACATTGATGGTGGGGGTATGTCTTATTTTTCTCCCAAGCCTTTTGAAACATTTTTACTTAATAATATTCTTATATATGTGAACATAATTAATGGTTTAGAGAAGGAGTATCTTGACACACAAATTCTTCAATTCTCTCAAAAGTTCAACCTCTTCTGCTGGTTAAGGTGGAACAACCTTTCAGGATAAGGGGGTGCATTTAATTGAGGGGAACTCTCTTCCTTCTCATATTCAAGCTCTTCAGGTGGAAAAGGTGGGTGATTATTTGGGAGCACCTTCCCAGACCGAAGGTTGATATCTTGGATTTCCACAACATAAGCAAGATAGGATGTGTCTCCATTGTAGACCTATTATGGCTGCTTATTGTTCGGGTTCATATTGGGTTGAGTAGAAATTTGAGGTTTCTTAGGTGGGGTAGGATGAGTTATCTGTAGTCGAGGTTGGGGTGGAGGCAGTAAAGCATGAGGCTAGTTTGTTTGATGCTTCCACCCTTGTGAGGGGTTTCCCCATTAGGAAGATTGGGATGGATATGGATAAAAATGATGGTTGATAGGATGAGGAGGATATGGAGGATAATAAGGCCAGGGAGGAGGTGTGGATCATGATGGATGAGTGGAAGGGTACCAATGGTGGAAATGTGCATTCTGATTTGGATGGTAGTGAGGATAGTGTGCACCTTGCATGTCTTGTTGATATGATCGAGGTCCTAGGGGTCTCCTTTGGTTAATGAAGCACAACTATTCTGACTCACTCTCTACTCATCCATGGTATATAACTTTTAGGCTTGGAAGAGAGGGAAATTTTTCTATTGCATGGTTATCTTCACATACTAGGAAGACTTCTATGACATTCAGTGGGAATTCATTACTAGGATGTCTTTTGGTACATCTAGGGTAGAAAATAACTAGTGCCCTTTTTGCTTCCTATTGATTTCTTTAATTTGAATAATATCTATTTGCAAGGAAAAGGTATGCATAATTTCACTCTTGAAATCCTCCAACATATTCCCTATCTCATCCTTGATAGATGTTGTGGAGGGAAATGAACCGACCAAGCTTTGGCTAGACCTACCCTTTTTCCTAGCAGCCATAGAGTGATTATTGAACACAATTTTGATGTCATCATAAGGTAATTGGTAGATATATCCTCTAGATAGCATGTTTAGGGTTTCCATCACATCCTCCTTGATCCCTTAGAGAAGAATTAACTTGAGTGATTCAGGATCAAGGGTACAGTTGGCCCTCCTATAATTGAGTTGAAATATTTCCTCATAGTCCTCTAGGGATTCATTAGGTCCAAGAGACATCCTAAAGATTTCCTCCTTTTTTTATTTGGACCTACAATAGTATTGGCACTTGTCATTGAAGGCTTGCTGCATTTGGGCCCAAGTAGTGATGCTTCCTCCAGCTAGACCCATAAACTAGCGCAAGGCTGCATCTTTAAGGGTAGAAGGAAACAACTTCAACGTTTGCTCATCAGAGGCATAGTCATAGGTCTTGCAGACAACAAAAAACTCAAACATGAAGGTGTCAGGATCCTCAGAGGTCAAGCCATGGAAATGTGGAAGGGTATCAGGGCTTATATTTTTCATTCTAGCATCTCCATTGGTTTCTCTGATGGGGAAAATCTCATTTTTTTTTTTTTTTTCGGTTTTCAGCCATGGTTTGGGTAGGTGAGGTGGGTTCTTCTTCTTCCCCAATAGGTTCTTCAAAAATTTAAGGTTTCTCACCTATAGGTTCTTCTAACTCTGCTTTAGTTAGAGAGGGAAGTTCACAACCGCCAAATAATAATGAAGGTTGAATGCTTGAGGGTGTGGGGGTTTCTGGTAATAATTTTCCTTGGTTATCGCTACTCCTATGAGGCATGAAAGAACACATTTTTTTTTATTTTTTCACTTTTTCAAAGCAATAAGACTGATGCAAAATAGAAAAAAATAATTCTTAGGCATAAACAACACTTACATAAACACCTCCCTGACAACGACACCAAAAAGTGGTGATCCTTGGTATTGCACCAAGAGTTTTGCAACTCCCAAGGGCTCCTCAACTTAAATTATCAACTTAAGGTTCATACAAAATTATAGGTAACAATGCTATATGCACAATAGGTTAGACTCTACTCATGTCACCCTAAATCATGACATCATATAAATATTTTCAGATACCATTCCTCCAACTTAACTATAGTGCAAACTTCTTATGAAAGCATAATTGAACCTAATTCTAACTATGAAAGTGAAAATGCCATTCATTCAAATACATATGCTAATTAACATTGCATGAAAGAGAAAGGGTTAGATTACTTGAAAAAGTAAAGATTCTATATTTTTCACATTTAATCAAATCAAAAACCTACTTTTATGTATCATTGATCTACTTTACATTTTCTTGAAAATCAAGAATCTAACTTTTAACATGCTGGTGAATAAAAACACTAATTCTAACTCTGTTTTGCAATGAGGAAAACAGGATGTTGGAGTCATCTAAGAGCTTATCTTAATCATCATATCACAAGTTGGGGGTCATTATTCATCTTAAATAAGCTAAGGTCGAAGTGTGCATTAATACAGGTGAAGGAACACAATGCTACAGGTGTTGCTACAGGAGGTCTTGTATTGCTACATGAGGCCCTGTTTTGCTACAAGAGGCCTTGTTTTGCTACAAGGGGGTTTTGAGAGCCTTTTGAGGGTAGAAATGGTTTCCTAGAGGTAGGTAAGAGGGAGTGAATTAAGGCTGGGGAAGTATCCTATCCAATATTAGGACCTCTCAGAGTCCTATATTGCACCAAGGTGGATGCCCACAATGTCCTCTAATTTCCTTAACAAAATGACTGTGGAAACATAGTTTGGGAGTAGTGTGAGGGGTAAAGGGAGAATATGGAAAGGTCCAGGTGGAGATTGAAAGATCTGCCCTCCCCTGCATATCAAAAAAACCTTTCAACTAGCCAAATACATGCATTAAATGACCAATAACACAGTGAGATAAAATATCATGGAAAATATGAGTTGAATTTGACTAAAATATATTCTATTCCACAACACTACTCTGATCATTGAACTTGATCCTAAGTTCTAGAAAATAAACATGAAAAAGGATAAATAACATATATCTATTTCCAATAAATGATAAACAATTTTTTTTGGACTGAGATTGTAAATCTTTCCAATCACTCTTCCACAAGAGAGGTGATAGAGAAGTTTGCAATCACAAGTTTTTATAGCTTAACGCCTACTACAACAAGAGAAATACATGAAATGATTTGAAATAAGAAAAATACACAAATATAAGATAGGGACTAAATCTTTTGGGTTGGTCCCAAACCCAAGGGTTTCAACCCTCCAAAACTAGCCCAGATGCAGATCAATGACAAACTTTTCATTAGCAGAAAATATTAGTCTCATACATCACATCAAAACTAAAATTAACAATGTCAAGCACTAGGCTTAGTAACTACTGTTATCTGAATAAAAAATTCGAATCCTAATGAGTCTATCAACTATTTTATTTAAAAAAAAAGGTAGTTGATGGAATCTCCCTTGAAAATAGGAGTGATTCCCTCCTCGATTTCGAGAACTGTGGATTTGGTCCTTCCTGAGCTTCACTTTCACTTGGAGTTACTCTACTGTCAGTGAATTCGAGATTGTGAGTGAGGATTTTGTGATCTCAAGCTGATTTAGAGAGTTAAGGAAGTGGAAAAGCCTCCCTATATTCTCTCTTGGTTGTCTCCATCAAGCCCATGCATAGTAAATGCCTAAAAAAAGCTTCTTTTTTCTTGCAATTTAATCACATTAGGCCACACACTATGAAAAACACCTTTTACTCTTATTACTAAGAATATTATGATAAGAAATGTGAATTAATGTGAGAAAATTATAACTTTAAGGGCTGGAGGATAGCATAATGAACTTCAAAATATACCTATTAATGGGACCCATCATTAAATAGCTCGAGGTATGAGGACTAGATGGAAGGGTTGTCCAACTACAATTCATGGAAGGAAAGGATCAAACTAGTGTTGTTGGTAAATGATCTATGGGAATTTGATGACACAAAGATTGCCCCGCCAACCAACGTGGTTGAGTTGGCTAGGCATGAGAAGTAAAATGAAAAGGCCAAGTTGATAATTCTTGATGGTGTCAAGGATCAGTTGATACCTCATATCACAGGGAATAAACATGCATGGGATATGTGGGAGGATTTGAAAGTGTTGTTTCAGAATGACAACGAGAACTAGAAGATGGTATTGAGATAGAAGCTCAGGGTCATCAAGATGACAAATGGAGAGAAAGTGACTTCATATCTGACAAGGGTTTAAGAAGTTCATGATGATATTAGTGCCATTGGTGATGATGTGACTAAAATTGAGTTTGTGAGGACTACCTTGAAGGGATTTTCCGAGAAGTGGAAACCATTTATAAAATGTATAGTCTCACATGAGAATATGCCAAATTGAAACAAGTTATGCTGACAATTTCTTCCAGGAGGAACTTTAGAATGAGGATATTTAGAAGAATAATTTTGATGAAGAGAATTTGGTTCTCACTAGTAAGCCGAAGAAGGGCAAAGGGAAGTTCGATAATGTCAAGAATAAGAAGGGTCTTAGTAAAGTGAAATGATTTAGATGTTGTGAATTTGGTCATTATGCGAGTAGGTGTCCGTGAAGGAAGGAATGATGGAATGATAAGAAGCAAGCACTACAAGAAAAAAAGACATTGGTGAGGGTCATGCTTGTGACGGACCTTTAAGGTCTGTCACCAATGTCACATATGGTGACGGTCCTTAAAAAAGCATCACTGTAAGTGTATATAGTGATGGTCCTTTAAGGTTCGTCACCAAAGCCATTTTCATTGACACTTTTGGTGAGGGTCGTTAGAGGCCCATCACTATTTCTCTCTTTGGTGACACTTCTAGTGACGAACTTTTAATGACCCTCACCAATGCTCTTTTTGTTACTTTTGGTGACGGTAAAAAATTGTTCGTCATCATTGATCATTCCAATGAGTTTTTGATGATGCTATGTGCCTGCTAATATATTTTTTGTCAAAATATAATGATTTAAGACCATTATTGTGGAGTATTTTTTATATTATGTCCAAGGCCATAGTGGTTAGATTCAGTCAATTTTTTAAGAAGTAATTAGTGTGTATAATTTCCCTCAAGTAATGAATAGTCGAATAGATTTTTCCTATGAGTCAACACATGATTCATATCCATTAAGTATACTATCTAGCAAATTCCATTTATATAAAGTTCCACTAGTGTGTGTAGGAAATATATTATTTAATACATAATCAAGCACTGACAATTCTATTAATGAGAAAGAACTAACAATCCTCAACAATCTGGGCACACCTTAAATTAATGCTTTGGCACACACTAACATTTCTTAGCACCTCGCATGCCTTGGAACATCTTTATACCTAGAACATCTTGTGATGACACTGATGCCCAAGCACATGGTGGCATGCGCTAGCACAACATGGAACTCTTCTAGCATATGTTGTCATGCATGTAGTCCCTAGCATGCCCTAGAACACCTTGGTTAAATGCATTGACATACATTAACACTTGGCACACAATGCCACTTGGCATGTATTGGGACCTATTATTAGTGTGCCTAGCATGCCCCTTTTGAAAAATATAAAATCCCGACTTATTAACCCTCTTATTGGTTCTTCCTTTTGTTGCCTTGACACATATTGACATACCTTGGCACCCTGCACATCGTTAGCACCTGGCATGTATTGGCATATCTTGGCGCTATTAATTGGCATATATAATTAGCACACCCTGGAACTCCCAAGTATACTTTAGGAATTCTTGACATGCCTTGATATTCCCTAGCATGCCTTACCAATGCTTAGCATACCTTGTCACTCCCTCCTTGGCATGACAACTAGCACTAATTAACACTAGTCTTTGGCACATGTTCCCCATATTCATTAACTTCCATGAATTTTTACCTAGTGCTCCCTTAATGTTTTTTCCTAGTAACCCTTAACACTTCTCAACATGCATTAGCACTCTCTAGCACACCTTAGCACTCTTCAACATGCCCTTCCACTTCATAGCATGCATAACACTCCCTGACACATATTGGCACTTGGCACGTGTTGTTGCTTGGAAAGTCTTAGCATGTATGAAATATGTTGAGATGGCTTCATATGATTTGGCATGGTTTAATATTAAATTGATTTGAGATTAATTGTTGGAAAGTAGATGAGAAGTAACAACGGAATACTTGGCACTTAGAATGCACTAAGACTTTTCACTTGGCACCTATTGCCACCTAGTGTTTGTGTGCCTAGCATTCCCCTCTTGGAAAAGGTAAATTGATGACTTATTGACCCTCTTATGTGTTAATTTCCTTGTAGTTTAACTTGTTTCTCCCTTTGGTTTCCTTGACAATACCTGGCACGCATTGACACACCCTTGCACATCTTGGCATGCCTTATCACTTGGCACATCCTAGCATGTTTGACATGCCTTCGCATTATTTGGCACATCTTATCATTCCCTAGTATTCCTTGGAACTCATGCCTCACAACAACCTTTACATTTTTTCATGACTTGGGAACCCAATCAAGTCCTTGGCTACTGCAGTTCATGTGACAATATTGGCCCATTTCAATCGCAACAACTTGACCAATTGCACCTACTACAAGTAGATTAATTGTGCCTTGTTCACCTAAGAATTGTATATAACTCATCTTATTCCACTCATGTCCAAGCTCAACTTGTCCCACTTAACTAGTTACCAAGACAAGGATCACATGATATAGCCATGGCCATAAAAAAACTAAGCAACATAGCTTACACATGAAATATTTCACACGTATGTTCAGTTCATATAAATAGTAGAACATTAACTGAGAGTTTTCAAGAACCTCAAGATGAACAAGGAACACAAGATATAAGCCGACACAAGATGAGTGCCCCAAAAATTATACACAACAATGTACAATATGAAAATATCTATAATAGTTTAAAACATGAGCATGTAGCCAAAATGTGCCACATCTCATATAAAAAAAATAGTTAAAGGCAAAACAATGTTGTGCCTCGCACAAAGTGATCTCCCTTTGTCTAAAACTAGTGCTATGTCAAACCCCGTATAACAACTGTAGGCTTACCTCCTGTAAATCCTATTCTGAACTTCTCCAGATAACACACTTCGTCCTTAGCACATTTGAATTCGCTGACACTCCCTGGAACACACTCTTATTTGTTCCTTTCCATGCATTTTGATGTAGTTATCCCTTGACATGCCTCGACAATCCCTAACACTATTCAACATGCATTGACATTTTACAACATGTGTTAGCATGCCTTTTCCTTCTTTTGCATGCCCTGACCCTCCCTAACTATCATGCCCTCACAACTACCCTTACTTAATTTGCAACTTGGAAACCCAACCAAGCCCTTGCTTGACTACAAGAGCTTGACCAAGTTACAGTTACTACAACTAGACTATGTTGTTGAACTGTGTAGCTTGGGAGGTACTCCACAAGCTTATTGAGATGGGTTTGTGTGAGTTTTGTCACAAAAGGATTTGTGGGAAAAGAATACAAGCAAAGGGATTTTGGACCTAAGATGGGGTTTAAAATCTAAATGAAAATTAAAAAGGAAAATTAATATTTTCTAAGGCCTAAGTGGATAAAATGCATAACTTATAGAGGGATCCTTAAGAAAAACTATTTAAGGAGGCCTTAGGATGAAGAAAATAACATCAAGTGAGAAGGAGCTCATTTGATTAAGGGGGCGAAGAGAGATGTAATCCTAAAGTAGGTTGAGTACGAGGGCTGAGTAAGGGTTGCTAAAGGGAGGTCATGATCATCCACCAAGAGCAAGATCATCATGTGAGGGTTCACAAGAATTTTTCATACCTTAATGGTCAGTTCGAGCTAGGAAGTAGGATGGCATATTGTTGGTTCTCTTCTGGCAGATCAAGCTTAAGAGAGGTTTCTCATGATAATCTAGGCATGTGATTTCAATGGTGTCTTTGTGTGAAGGCCGCGTCAAATTCTAAAATGTTGAAATTTGCAACAAGAAATAGTGAAATTGGAAACCAGAAGGGACAAAAAAAAAATGCACCCACACTGGTGAGGAATTTTGATGCATTAGGAGTGAGGAATGTGGGGCATCTAATTTATTTTTCCCTTAAATAAATTGGACAATAAATTGTAATTTCACCTCATAACAAATTGTGTCAGTTAACTAAGTCATGATGACTGAGTTAGCTCAAGAAATTCAAGTTGAGGGTCTAAGATGAGGCATCTAGAGGGATTCTAATATTTTTGGGGTCCAGTTGCAGTTGATGCATTAGTGGGGTACAAGTGTGAATTAGTTAACTCAATTAAATGAGTTAAAACCATTTTAACTAGATCTAACTAAGTGATGATCTAGTGAGAGGTTCGGTGAATTCACAATGAGTGATCAATCAAATAACTGATAATTCACTATTAATAGTTGCATGCATGTCAATTTCGAGGAAGACCCAATTGAGACAGAGGTTAAAGGGAACATAACTATTAGTTGTATTTATAGAAAATTTCCCATGTGTAATGATAATGTGTAATTATAAAGTCATAAGGATGCCATGATGGATTGCGCAATCAAGGAAGACTGATTTTCCTAATTAATAGGGATTTAATTCCCTAGGAATTGCATGAGCAAGGCAGGCTAAAGTAAGGCTAAGATTTGGCTAAGTACTAGACCAAGTTTGCCTAGATCAACGAGAGACAATTGGTAGCGTGATGGAGAATCTCATGAGAGATTAAGCATTGTGTTGTTTCATGATTCCTTGACATAATATAAAATAGAGATAGAGGATTTTTGAGTAGTTTCTTTCCCTAGATAAATCTTGTGTTGTGCGATTGATAATTTATTTCTCTTACTTATATGTGATTGTGTGATCATGCTTTGTTTCAGCAAATTGTAGGAAGGATTCATTATCTTATTTTAGTACACTACAATATCAGATTGAATCTCGTTGGTTAGATGTTTTACATGATATCATAGCAGGAATGTTTTGGGAAATGGTTTTGGAAAGAATATCTGAAGATTTTGGTGTAAAATTTTCAAAAACAAATAAATTATTTGGTTTCCTTTCAAAAAACTATCCAAATGAAAAAAAAAGTCGGTCGAATCGAAGCTCGGATGAAAGAGATATCGTCGATTTAAAATCAGCTCTTTTTTAGACACTTTTGTGACAATGGGGCAATTAAAATGTGCACGAGTCAAGTATCTATATGCACTCGAGGTACCAAATGCAAATCTTTGAGGAACAAAGCAGAGGTTAGAGACTCGGTGGTTGAGAGGGAGAATAAATTACCTCTCAACATACATCGTTAGAAGAAGTCTCAGAAGGTTGTGGAGCAACCACACTTGGAGAAGTAGAGAGGAGACTGAGTGGAAGAATCCACTCAAGTAGAGACCTCCATGAGGGGGAAATTTCGAGCCAGATGGGAAGAGGGAGCACATGAATCCATACCTCCAGGTGAAAGGTGTGGTGATGTGTAGAAATAATCCCAAGATAAGAAATTTGGGTAGGGTCCATTGAGATGGTGTGTCTCATGGATCGAACCTGGCACGAGGAGTCCATAGTACAATAGTAGCATGAAGGATCAGTTAGATTGATGCAGTCAGATGTCAACAAGATAGAAACTAGAGTGATAGGTGTCAGATACTAGAATGCAGATTAGAGTTGGCAACAGTTCAAAGGGAACATATGTAGATATCAGTAGTAGCGCAGAGAATCCAGTACTAGACAGGTGCAATAGCTAGCAGTCGTCATAAGACTCTGATGACAAATGCATTATACTGATTCAGTTGTTCGGAGGCTATTCAGTTTCAGGATTTGTAGGTGCAAACAACACTAGAGAAGTGTTGCATGCAGAACATTCCAAAGGTACCGAATGGGGGTAGATTGAATTCCTTTCTTGTTGAGAGGGAGTGTTGAAATTTTCAACAAGAAACAATGAAATTGGAAACTAGAAAGGACAAAAAAAATGCACCCACACTGGTGAGGAATTTTGATGTACAGGGAGTGAGGAATGTGAGGCGTCTAATTTATTTTTCCTTTAAATAAATTGGACAATAAATTGTAATTTCATATCATAAAAACTTGTGTCAGTTAACTAAGTCACGATGGTTGAGTTAGCTCAAGAAATTTGAGTTGAGGTGATCAAGGTGTATATTGGTGGCCACTTGCCTATTCCACTTGGGCCCTCGCCATTTTCTCTTTCAGTTTTTTTAGTTTCCTTAATTATAGCACAATTTACTGTTTTGTCAGTTTTTTAGGTCCTAAACTTTCAGAGCCGTTTTGAGGCCCCAAAATACATTTTTTGGGCATAAAAGGTTTGGAAATTTCATAAAAACCATATCAAAATTTGTAGTCCTCAGAGATATATTTCTAATGAGGAATCATATGGGTCAAACAGAGATAATATGATCAAGTTACGACCCCGGGAAGTTGGCTTCCCAACTAACCCCAACGGGGCCCATAAACTCTTGGTGTTGCATCTCCTCAGGTTAGGGTTTTGGCTGTTTAGGGTTTTCTCTTATTTTCAATAATAAAAAGGCCCTTGAGCCTTATTGTAACACAATTCAGAGGAACATAACTATCAGTTGTATTTATAGAAAATTGCCCATGTGCAATTATAAAGTCATTGGGATGCCATGATGGATTGCGCAATCAAGGAAGGTTGATTTTCCTAATTAATAGGGAGTTAATTCCATAGGATTTGTGTGAGCAAGGCAGGTTGAAGGAAGGTTGAGAATTGGCTAAGTTCTAGACCAATTTTGCCTAGATCAACCAGAGACAATTGGCATAGTGTTGGCCGAGAATCTCAAGAGAGATTAAGCATTGTATGGTTTCATGATTCCTTGACTTAATACACAATAGAGATAGAGGGTTTTGAGGAGTTTCTTTTCCCAGATACATCTTGTGTTGTGTGATTGATAATTTCTTTCTCCTTCTTATATGTGATTGTGCAATTGTGTTTTGTTTCCGCAAATCATAGGAAGGATTCAATATCTTGTTTTAGTACATTACAAGATCATATTGAATCTTGTTGGTTAGATTTTATACATGAAATATAAGAGAGGGTTGATACCATCTTGCCTTGTGGTGGTTAGTAGGCCGCTGCAAGGTATGTGATAAAGACCAACATAAATGGAGGAGGGATTGCACTGTAATTTAGATCCATAACAGAAGTAGACGTAGGCGTAATATTGACTGAGGTAACCCTAGTTTTAGGGTCGACATTGAGATCTGAAGTTCATTTCAAGATTCAGTCAAAGAAATAACCAGAATCTATGGATCCATATGAGCTAGGTCGAGTCTCTTATGGAGGCAAGAGTCGTTTTTTTTTCTATGGGTGGATAGGGTTTGTTCTACAACAATTAGAAGTACATAAGTATAATTCCCAACGAGGAAAATTTCCTAGCATGTTTAGTTCATAAGGTATGCCCTTAAGACTATGACAAATTTTGTATAGAAGAAGACGAGTTGTGACCCTTAAAGCGAGGTTTATTTGTGCAATATAGACCGCAGATATGGAAGATGGTTTGCAGATTCAGTATGTGTGGAGACATTAGATCCAAAGGAGAGTGGAACCTGAGCAGAAGATTGAGCATGCAGAAGAAATGTGCCATATGAAGAATGGATTGACATGCAGAGGAGTTGATTTTGGTGGACTATTGATAGAGTTTTATACAGAGATCTGAAGCAACCTATAAAAAAATTAGTCAATGGATTGTTAGTGGCTGATCTGTGACCCTAGTTCAGTCATCTACAGATTGTTAGAAGGATGATAAGAGGATTAGTTCAAATTTTTTCATAGAATGGACAACAAAGATTAAATTGTCGATACACACGAACAATGATTTTGAGAGGACTCAAACCATTGTTAGGTGGAACATTTGAAGAGCCTTAGATGAAGACAATATTGTCAGCTCTAGATCAGTAAAAAGAATTGACTATGGTTGGGCAGATTGATGGTAGTCCAAGTACAGTTGGAGGGTTGTCAGGTGACTGTCAAAGAAGAGCCCTTCTTGTTCTTGTGAAGGGAAAAAATATTGGTAGAACGGCAAGTGTATAGGGCCTAAGGATGTGCAGAATTTGAAGGACTAAAGTAGTAGTCAAGTGGGCCAGCAAACTAGCCCTAGTTCACTATATTGTAAAGGATTGATTCAGTAATAAGAAGGGAATCCTCCATAGCCCTAGACTTCTCATCTTGGAGCCGTAGTATGGAAAAAGTGGGCATACCAAAGAGTTGTTCACAAATGGAGTTGTGAACAACTTGTTACCACTCAAACTAGTAGCGGACCTAAAATGGGTTCCTAAGAGGGAAACTGCTAGGACAAGGGCAATGGTGGAGGCTTAGCCCATTGTCACCACAGCTAACGCTCCTTTCTCTTCATGGAATTTCACTGATGGGAGGAGTCTCGATAGTTTAGGAAGTCACTTGTAGATTATAGGTCAATGAATAGGTGGGAAGTGACCCTAGAAACCCTTTCCCTAAGATAGAATAAAGAGTGGGACTCGTTTTCCTTTTAAGCAAGGGAAATGATCTTCTAGGGATAGAGGACGGGGATTGAAGGGTTGAGGGAGAAGAATAAGACTTATGAAGGAAGTTCTAAATTCATAAAATCCTTTGGGTACTTTGATTCCCAAATGGTCCTTGATGAAAGGCCTTTGACACCAAATGGGATCACACGGGGCCAAGTGGACCCAACCCAAGTTCGGGGATGGAATTTAGAAACCAATGATGTTCCTATACTGGACAAGGTGAGGGGAAAGGATCAGGCAAGATTTTTTACTTCGATAGGTCAAATTGATCCTACTAGGTTCTAGCTTTAAGAACACCTAGGAAAAACTTGATACTAGAGGTAGGGATTGAGGTATCCGGAGAGTCCACTGTCGGAATTGGCCCAAATTCTGAGGAGAGTGAGGGGACCCACCAACGCAGTTGCCTTTATAATATAGAAGTTTTCCTCTGGCTAGATTCCTAGGAAATTGATGCCCTAGGTGACCTAATGGGGTTAGGCCTAGGGAATGTGAAAATTTCTTAATATAAGAAACCCTACTACAGTATCTTGATTTAGTTCTCCTACTTGAATTAAATTACAAGTTAATTTATGAAATATTCAGTAAATTAGCGAAGTAAATACAACTAGAAGCCTACACATACAGATAAAATACTGAATAACATGCTCATAGAGAAAGTGACACAGATTTTCTAGATAACTGTCCCCGAAAAAACCCAATGCAAGAAAACCGGTGCAACTAGCTTTGAAGGGTTTTCATTATTATACAGAATCCAAGTACAACAATCCTGGGCACCAAAACTAGTTCGCCCGACAGAGAAATAAAAACGACAGTAATACCTCTATCCCCGGAGATAGAAAATATGGCTGATTCACATCCTCAAACATGATTTACAGAACTATACTACATCTTGGCATGCCACCCTAGCACTCTAGCATTCCTTAGCACTACCTAGCACACCTTGTCACTCTCTCCTTAGCACACCTAAAGCTCATTGACACTCCTAGTCACAAACTCTTATTCATTATTTCCCATGCATTTTTACCTAGTGCTCTCTTGTGTTTCCATATCATTCCTTAACACTCCTTGGCACGTGTTGGTACACCCACGCACACAACATCTTCCTCTCTTTCTTTTTTTTTTATATATGAGTTCAATCATAAATTCCAGTAATCATGTTTTTTTCATTGTGCACTTTGATGACATAAATTGATAATCTATTCGTTCAATGCGATGTGTTTATTTTCCATAGCCACAATTATGGTCACAATGCTTTGTCTAGTAGGGAACAATTTTGCTCCAATGACGAAAATGTGAGCACAACAGATAGTGTTACCATTTTCTATGGGATTTCAAAATTAGTTTGACCGGAGCAATTGATAACTCCATTTGTAATTATAACAATGACAATTTATGACATTCTAGAAGTGAAATGGATTGCTATTGACTAGCTCACAATTCTCAATTGATGACCAACCTAAATCACTGAGTTGCCTAATTTGAGCCTTGAAATTTGAATATCAGTGATTCTCAAAATCTCTCTTAAAATTTGTTGAATAATTAATGAAATTGAGCCATGAATAAGGAGGTCATTATTGTATAATAGCCTGTAAAGTTTAGAGGAGGCTCAACACGTATATTTGAAAGGGAAAACCATCTTTTTTGTTTTCCTACATGCTTGCAAAAGCCAATATATCCTTCAATTCCAGTGTGTGCACAATTATATGTTAGGAGGAAGGTAGACACTATTATGTTAAAGACTTAAAGTCAAAGGATGATCCCATGAAAAACATTTGGGTTGGTGGTTTTATAATGCTAGTTTTTAATCCTCAAGTGTTTTGCCTCTGTCATAATAACGGTATATAGTGACCATGTGGGAACATTTTAATGAATTTCCAGCAATAGACAAACAAAAATATGGATGCAATGATGAACCTCATAATACAAATGAAATCCTTGAACTTTATTTCTCCAGTAGATCTTCAACTAGGCTCATAGGGGAATTTCCCATTAATCCATCCATGCATTTACAATGGAGAGAGCCTCTGTGTGATGCCTTTTGTCATCCTCATAGCCAAAATTCTCCCATGAAATGTGCTCATTTGACCAAATTCTAGGGTTTGTTGTGCCACGTGTATGTCTTCTCATTGGAATGATTTTCAAGGTAGTTTCTTCACATCCACTCCCATTAGAATAACATTAAATAACAAATAATGGTGTGCCCACAGTTGCGTTTTACATTATTCATGTTAGAATCAATTATCTTTTCATACAGAAGATAATAATAAAAATTTATTCATAAAACACTTATAAAAACTGATTGTACTTAAATTCATGACTTACATATCAATGTGTGCCCATAGTTGGATGCTCACTAGAGGCATTATCTTGTTTCCCCACATGGATATACAATGACTTCCCTAAAACATTGAACCAAAAAAAACTGCCTAAAGCATTGTCAGGACCTTGAAACTGTTCTTGACTACTTAATATGTCTGCAAATGATCATTGTTTGGCCTTCCAAACTGTAATCAAGGCCTCGGTTTGGACCTTCATTACTTATAGAGTTAAAAACATTAGCCATATGATAAATTTCTAAGTTTTAGGCAAGACCCTGCTCAAATTATTTAATATGTAGTGCTTGTGAAATTATTATCTAACCTCAACTGTTGCACTTTTTACATTTATAATTTACTTGCGTTTACTTTTTAGAACATCTCCATGTAACCAAACACCCCACTCCCAGGCAAGGGTAAGATACTCTTCAGGGGTTGAGGTTGTTCAACCTCAAGGCTTGAAGTCGTTTCAAATTTCAACAATATCCTTGATATCATCTCAATATGTTTCTTGTGGGGAGCTAAAGTTGAGTGTGTAGGATAACAATAATTCCTCCCAACCAGCCAGGATAAACCTGTTTGACAAAAAATATATAATACTTTTCTGAAAAGTTCTGCAAATTGTATGATACAATTGCATGCAAGTCCTCTATCACCCTCCTCTTTATATTATTTCCTTCCTTGGAGTTCAATCATAAATTCCAGTAATCATGTTTTTTTCGTTGTTCACTTTAATGACATAAATTGCAAATCTATCCGTTCAATGCAACATGTTTATTTTCCATAGCCACAATTATGGTCACAATGCTTTGTCTGGTAGGGAACAATTTTGCTCCGATGAAAAAAATGTCAGCACAATAGACAGTGTTACCATTTTCTATGGGATTTCAAAAGTATTTGGATCAGAGCAATTGATAACTCCATTTGTAATCATAACAATGAAAATTTATGACATTCTAGAATTGAAATGGATTGCTATTGACTAGCTCACAATTCTCAATTGATGACCAACCTAAATCACTGGGTTGCCTAATCTGAGCCTTGAAATTTGAATATCAATGATTCTCAAAATATCCCTTAAAATTTGTTGAATAATTAATGAAATTGAGCCATGAATAAGGAGGTCGTTGTTGTATAATATCCTGTAAAGGTTAGAGGAGGCTCAATGCGTAGATTTGAAAGGGAAAACCATCTTTTCCGTTTTCCTACATGCCTGCAAAAGCCAACATATCCTTCAATTCTAGTGTGTACACGCTTAGATGTTAGGAGGAAGGTAGACACTGTTATGTTAAAGACTTAAAGTCAAAGGATGATCCCGTGAACAACATTTGGGTTGGTGGTTTTATAATGCTAGTTTTTAATCCTCCAATGTTTTGTCTTTGTCGTAATAATGGTATATAGTGACCATGTCGTTGAGGCATGGTCAAATGCCTCGTTCCAGTCAACTTGCCAATACTTTTAAATATCCTAACTCAAGCAAAAATTAAGTAGCGCAACTACACTTGTAAATATTTGTGATCTATTGATTATGCTGATGTGACCCTCGCCCTCGTGTTTGACAACTACATTTAAAATTCCTTATTTTTTGTTTATTCATTCTGGAAAAAGATGAATCTAAATGTTATAATTTCAATATTGTTGTGTTAATTTTGTTCTTTTAAGTTTTGGGTAGATGAAGAAATTTCCTGAAACATAATTTTTCTTTGAATAAAACTATGACCATTATGGAATTATGCTTAATGTGGAAATTTTCAGCTAGATCATTTAGCGGAAAAGATATAATGGTTATTTTTCTTCAATGAATTGTTTTGAATTTCATTGCATTTAGATGTGAACACAAACATGAACCAGGTGACCAAAAAAAATATTGTATATAAAGGCACTATAACAACGAAAAAACATGGTTTGCTTAATTTAGTTACAACCAATTAAGTAAACTTCATTGGTAGTAAAGGATTTCATATAACATTCAATTGAGCCATATTAATGGCTACCCTAGCAATATTTTACTCAAAAATTTCTAACTAACATATCATAGAATTATCTATCAACTCATGAAATAGATTCTCATAATAAATCAATTGTGTGCCATGCCAGAGGTTCCCAATTACAAGATTTTGTAGGGCTTTTCAATGGCAATGACAACCAACATTGATTATGCTTTGAATTTGCAGGGAAGTTCGACCTTCAAATTGATTTACTCAAACAATGAGTATGGTTCATCACATTGGCAACAAGTTCATTTCCAATAATTTCTAATCACTATAACAAGTTTGGATGGTGCCTTTGTAGCATTTCCACTAAGTTGAATGGTATAAAGAATGTCAATAACCTTTTGTAGAACTTGTTTAGGTGCCAACCAGGAACAAAAGAAACAAAAAATATTTATAAGAAACTGCTAATGGTTATAACAAAAATTTTGAATTATCTTCTTGAATCTTTGAGTATATAGGCTAATAGTTATAACCAAAGAAAATTATGATTTTATCCTACCCATTTCATTGTTACCATTTCAAGATGATATTTGGAGGGTATTTAACATTCGATGGCTTTCGTCGGGGGTCAAGCGGGTGATAGCTTTGTATGCCTACAAGGTGAGTCGAGGGAAAAGCCCTTTTTCTTCTTTTGTTGGGCATTTTCCACTGATTCTGCATGGTATCAGTGAATCAATCCCCACTCCACAATATATACACTAATGGCAATAAAATCACTTAATTTTTGCTCCTTATCTCGATGGAAGACGTTAAATTTCTCATTTGCTCTTTCTTAGGCCCCTACTTATTCTTTTCAAAATGAGTTTAAAATTCCCAAAAATCAGATTTTGTAGGTGGCTCTTCCTAGATTGGTTTGGTATAGAACTAGCCAATTCAAATTTCAGACTGGCTCCATGTTGAAGTGGCTGGTTTTAATACTGAACTGATTGCTGTGGTATAGAACTGGTCCTTGAATGAGTTTGATGCACAGTTTGGTGCTATATTTTCTTGTTATAAGCGTTAACCAATATCCATTTAGCAACATCTAAGTTGCAAGATATCAGGAAATAGGTATACATTTCCAAAATGGAAGTGCATTGGAAATGGGAAATAAGATATGTACACACATACATATATGATGTGATATTTTATAAATAGCACATTATATGAAACTTGGAAAGAAAGCATTATAAATAAATGAACAAGTACATATAAATGGCAATCATAAATGTCAAGCAATTTTCCGCCATCCCTTATGTTGGTATCCTTATATTTAGTATCATCCTTTGCCTCTACCACAATCTTCAAGGGACATCAGTCAACACCACCCAATTTTAATGAAACTATCTAATGTAGGCTTTAAAATGTGGTAGAAAAAACTTAAAACATGCTTTATCAATGGTTTTTGCTTGAGTGAAAGGTACATTTTTGCTAAGGCCCCAACAAAGGAGTCCAAGAATCAATATCACTAACATCAAGGTACACAAAAGGTTTGGTGCTCTTGATTAAATACCAATCCCTTACCCTTATACGTGAAGAATCTAATGAGATTGTTGCAATCCTACCAATCCTGAAATCGTGAAAACTGTTGAATTTTATATGGGATAAGAAATTCTAATTTCTCTAGGGCTTGGTGCTCTTGATTAAATGCCAATCCAATACCCTTATACATGATATAATTTAATGAAAACGTTGCAATCCTACCCATCTTGAAATCCTAAAAACTGTTGAATTTTAAATGGGGTAGGAAATTCTACTTTCTCCAAAACTTGGTGCTCTTGATTAAATTCCAATCCCATACCCTTACCTTATACATTAAAGTATCTAATGAAAATGTTGCAATCCTACCAATCCTGAAATCCTGAAAACTATTGAATTTTAAATGGATAAGAAGTTCTAATTTCTCAAACGAATTTCGACGAGGTTGGAATCAATATTAGACATCTTGAAACAATTAATCGTAATGTTTTAACTTTTAACATTTCCTTTATTTTTCCATAGAAAATAATGATAAATGAAATGCTAAAACATTACCATTAATTGCTAGCATTTTTGGTGCATATTGGCAGTAAAACCATCTTTGTGATGCCATATGTCTCTGCATAGTTTACTATCTCTGATAATTTTATGAAGCTAAATAATAACTTGAGGCGGGAGACATGCCAAAAATCTTTTCGCGAATGATGGGAATCCAATTCTTTACATCTCATAGTAGTTTGGTTGACATGCCAACCCATATCATGTGAAAGAGCTGCCCAAAATTCAACATCATCAAATCTAATTGAAGGACTAAAATGCTTTGTAGCACACACTGACGTAATAAAGTTATATATATTGTCTGAAAATCAAACTAAAATCAGAATTAAAGAGATATAAACATTAGCCTGGCAGAACCTTAGTTGTCTCAATACTCCATGGTTCTTTGTAACTTCAATATGAATGATGAATATTATTTAACGATTACAGACTCTGATTATCTCAGAGTATCCATTTTTTTGTCCAAATTTAGATTTTCCATTCTGTTAAATGTGTGAAGCCTCTTCTCCAAAATTCACCAAACTTTGGCTATGTATGTATAAGAGGGTTCTTCTGGTCTAGTCTCTGGACCAATAGCTACTGGTAAAGAAGATATTTCCAGGTAAATGTAACCTTTTTTCCCCAGTGACACATCACAAGATTCTTATTTCTAAATTTACGATATTCTCTTACACATTTTCTTACATCTACGACACTCCAATTTTCCAATTGGGCATAAGTGAAGATTTTTGTAACTCCCATCTTACTTATGTACACAACACTCTCATGAACACAAAAATACCACCTTATCTTTTATGATCTATTTAATTACATGAACTGGACCAGTCATCGAAATGGTTAACCTCAAAAATGTGAATCGAATCAGAACTAGATAAAAACTGGATCAAAAAATTAGTTGACCAAAAAATACATAAATTATTCAAATTTAGGAAAAAACATGTATATTAATGTGCATCCATATGACTCACAACCATTATACAAAAATATTTCCATTTAACTTGAGGTTTCCTGGACACAGATTTGGATGTTTCCCAACATGAAATTCCTAAAGAATATGTTGTCCTGAAGCCTAACGTGCACCATATCATAGTTAAAATATAAAGTCTTTGTCTCCCTTAAACCTGACACTAGTCTAAGAATCCAATACCATACTAAGAGCATATTTATGCTAAGAGAGTTTACCATGAATTTACAACCACATTTTTTCTTAAGGGTGAAAGTGGTTCTATGTCTCATAACTCTGTCTAAAGGACAAATGTCCATATCATACAATAGAGGCAAGATTAAAAATTCTTGTGTAGAAATTATACAAGATGCACGTATATTACTTGACTCCCTTGATCTAACAAATTAATCTTATGTTAAATACATAATCCTTCCACTTAATTCTTTGCGGAAATTAAATCGCCAATTGTAAAACACATATGAAGCAAAATCAATCGCACATAAACACAATTGTTTAACGGGAAATCTTAAGGCTAAAAACCCCAACTATCATATATTATGTATATCAATGGATCATGTAACAATCTCATACAAAGCTTAGTACATCAAGCTCTCAGTACAATCAACAATCATTACACATTGTCATGAAAAAATTTGCATATCTATGCACCAATTTCTTGCCTCTTGATAGCCTGCCTCCATTGCGCAATCCCTACGGAAGAATACCCCTGAATGAATTCGAATTAGCCTTGCCTTGACTACGCAATCCTCATTGGCATCTCCAATGTGTGTTAGATGCATTGAATGCATCACTATAGCCACAACACATAGTCCATCTCACCCTTTCACCTATCTCTCCATTGGGTCTCCACTAGAAATGACATGCAAGTAGTTAACTGTTGTATTTGTTCAGTTGAAAGTGAGTATTTAGTTGTGAATTACTTAAATAATTAATTCACTAAACTCTCACTAGTGTATCTTCAGTTAGCACTGATACAACTAGCACAACTGATTTTAACTCACTTAACTGAGTTAAACTAAATAATAGCTCACATAACTACTCTTCCAACTCTGTCACAACTTGCCACTTCAGTTATAATTGAGTCCTCCATGCATGAGTCACCATCAAACCCTAGGAATTGTGTAATTCCTTCAGCCCACAGATTTTCCAAATCTGTTCACTGAAATAAAGTGCTCCAAGAGAATAAGTTAATATTGATTGTCAGATTATTATTAAGGGCTAATAATAATCGACATGCATCTATTTTTAGATTAGCGATCTATAAATAGACTTCGCCCAATGTTCTAAAAATAGAATCTCATCTATTTTTCCAACTTGATCAACCATCTACAATTAGCATCGTGCAACATATAAAATATGCTCACCATGTCTAAAAATAGACATACACCTAAAAATAGCCTGCGGGCCCCACTTAGTGAAGGTGCTTAATTTTCATTAAGCTCATCATCTTGTTGAATCTCAACACTCCCTCTCAATAAGATAGGGATTATCCTTCACCCCAATCCTGCCTCTATGGTATTCGAATTTTCTCCTGGGGAGTGCTTTCATCAGAATATCTGCATCCTGATCTTCCGTAGGAATGTACTGAAGCAACATGATCTTTCACTGCACACAATCTATGTTAAGTCCCTATATTAATAGTGTAGTCCCTTATTATGTCAGCTAGGATTACATTGTGGCCCCACTAGGATTATATTGTGGCCCCATGGACTCCTATATATAGAAGGAGGTTTTGGTCATTTGTATCATCCAAGAATTGTTCATTCATGTAATGTATTGGAGGTTGTCCCCTTGAAGTGGCTTATTTCTAAGGCGTTGATATCTTTTTTCTTCTCTTTTTGGATCTGGTTTCACAAAAATCTATGATATAATGATACCATATATCTATATGCTTAGATATATCATGAAACACATGATTAATCAAGAGTTTAATGCAACTCTAATTATCACAATGTATCGTTGTAGAATCTAAATTAGAACCAAACAAATTGACTAGGATCTTCCTCATCTAGATAGCCTCACATGCATCTTGAATTGATTCCATGTATTCCGCTTCCACTGAATTGAGTGTCACAGATGTTTGTTTCCTGCTGTACCAAGAAACTCTTGTAGATATGATACTGAAAACCCCTTCTGATGTGATCTTTCTGTTCGTTGGGCTACCTACCCAACTTTGCATCCGTGAAGCCATACAACTTCACCTCATCCGTCTGTCTGTACCATAAGCCATACTCAGATGTGCCCCTAAGATATCTCAGGACATGCTTTCCTGCCTTCCAAAAGAGCTTGGTAGGCTTAACCATCGCTTGACTAAGCTGGTTCACCGCATAGCATATGTCCAGTCTTGTATTAACTAAATACATGAGCGAACCCACCAACCATCGATAGACAGTAGCATCCACTACCTCTGCCAATGTAGCATCCTCTTTACTCCAATTTCCTGGAAGAGAAGTATCTATGGGCTTGCAGTCATGCATGTGAAACTTACCAAGTATCTCTCGAGCATAATTTCCTTGAGACACAAACAGTTCACCTTCTCGCTGCCATATTTCCAATCCAAGGAAATAATGAAGGAGGCCCAAATACTTCATCTCAAACTCCTTTGCAAAATCTTCCTTGCATGAGTGTATCAACTGCTCATCACCCGTTAGTATTAAATCATCAACATAAATAACAATGATTAAAATCTTACCCTCCACCACAATTTGGTATAGGTTTGCATCTGCCTCACTCTTGGTGAAGCCAAGTCCAGTGAAATAGCTGTCGATTCATGTGTACCAAGCACGAGGTGCTTGCTTTAGCCCATACAACGCTCTATTGAGTCTGCACACATGTGACTCACTGCTGAAGATCTAAAATCCTTCAGGCTGCTCAATGTACACTTCTTCCTTAATGATCCCATTAAGGAACACAGTCTTCAAATCCATCTGATGAATGTGCCAACCCATTTGCGCTAAGAGAGAAAGGACGATCCTTATGGAAGAATACCGTGCGACAAGTGCAAAGGTTTCTTCATAATCAATCCCATCGATCTGTGAGAATCCCCACGCAAAAAATATTGCCTTATACTTCTCGATGCTCCCATCAACAACTTGCTTCACCTTGTAGATCCATCTTGAACCTACCACTGATTTACCAACCGGCTTTGGAACAATCTCCCATGCATTGTTTCTGACAATGGAGTCATACTCCTCCACCATGGCATCTACCCATGTGGGCTCCTGCGCTGCTTCCTCAAAGGAAGATGGCTCTGTCACGATACACTTGCTCATGAGAGCCATGTATCCAGTGAATCATTCACATGGCTATCTCTATCTGCGCTGTGATGTAGGGACTCCTACATTCTGTGCCGCATCAAGCTTCAGCCTCTCAGCTTCTGTGGTACGCCTTCTGCCTGTTATGATGTTTGGCTCTATGTGAGTGGACTCCTCCACTCCATGATCCTCCTCCTATGGCTGATCCACATCTTGAGGCTCATCTTTGGGAACAAGAAGTTCCTCCTTTGCATGCAAGTGTAGCTCCATCTCAAGCGACAACTTCATGGATTTCCCCTCATTGAATTTTATATCCCGTCGCACCACAGTCATCCGACTGTTTGGAAAATGCACACGATAATTATGGGGTGTTTCTGTGTACCCCACAAATATCCCAACTTCTGCAGTGAACTCCAGCTTCTTCCTAGCATCCTTTGTCACATGAATGCAAACAAACGAGCCAAAAATATTCAAATGAGAAATATCAGGCTTCTTACCAGTATAAGCTTCTTCAGGTGTACTCATGCCAAGTACTCTATGAGGACAACGATTTTGCACATAAACCGCAGTGTTGCATGCTTCCACCCACAAGTGCATTGGTAGGCCCTGGTCATGCAGCATAGCTCGTGCAACACCCACGATCATTCTGTTCTTCCTCTCCGTGACCCCATTCTGCTGTGGGTTATGAGGTGCTATGAGTTCTCTATGAATTCCTTCTTTGCTACAAAAGACTTTTAATTCGTTCGAGATATATTCACCACCATTATCGCGCCGCAGAGCCTTCACTTGCTTCCACGACTCCTTCTCCACCAATGCTTTAAACTCACAGAACTTTGAGAATGTTTCTCTCTTCTTCTGCATGAAGAAGATCCAACATCTACGAGAATAGTCATCAACAAATATAACATAATACCTGTGTTTTGCTATTGAAGCAACCAAGAAAGATCCACACACGTCTGTGTGAATTCTCTCCAGGATCACTGAAGCACGGTTCTCCTTCTCATGAAAGGTGGTATTCAAAAACTTGCCCATAGTACATCCCTTGCATTGATCTGAATGTGCAAGAGTACCCTTGGGAAGTCTAGTAGAAATCTGCTGCAAAATATTCAAGGTGCCAAGGTGAAGATGGCCCAATCTCGTATGCCATAATTCGCCCTCATCCAGACTCACCACTTATTATGCTTTGCCCATCATTGCAGTGCAACCATCTACCTCCAGCTTGTAGATATTCTTAACTCGAATCCCTATCCTCTTGGTTTGGACCGTTTTTTCATGTCGCAGGAAAGCTTTTCCCTCGCTGAAAACAACGTCATAACCTTTGTCCTCCAACATTGCGGATGAGACCAAGTTATTCTTCAGACCTGGAACATGCATAACATATTTCAACAAAAATGGTTTACATGACTCCCTCTCAAAGGTAATGGTTCCAATGCCGGTCACATTGTATCTACCATTGTCACCCATCTCTATATGAATTTGGAGATCTTTCTCGTCCAAGTCACTAAACAACTCCTTGTCTCCCATCATGTGGAAGCAAGCAGCACTATCAAGATACCATACCGATCCCATTGCGCTTGAAACGAAGCATGCGATCAAAGAGAAATCAAGTTCAAATTGTGAGGCTAAGGCCTCACTCGCTGCAGCTTTAGCAACCTTCTTGTTCTTCTTTTTCTGTGGGCAGTTAGAGGCAAGATGCCCATGTTCGTGACAGTGAAAACACTTCACCTTGGACAAATCCAGCTTCTTGCCTTTAGCCTCGGATTTTGGATGGGATTTATTCCCCTTCCCTTTCCTTACTTTGGCATCTAAAGCACAATTCTCTTCATCATCATTATTCAATGAAGAGCCATCCCTGGTACTTCACCTTATCTCCTCCTGCACTAGATCCGACCAGAGTCACTCCTAATCCGGCAGTTTCTCTCGACCATTGACAGAGTTTTGATAACTGTGCCAACCCTTTGGTAACCCAATGAGAGCCAAGATCACCAAGTCATCATTTGAAATTGTGATTCCCACGCTCCCCATCTCATCCCTACATTGAAAAAAATTCGTGAGATATTTAGGAATACTGTTGCCCTTCTCCATTTTGATTTTTCTGAGCTTATCTTTCAGCGCCAACTTCCTATGGTCGCTGCTACTTTGGAAAAGATATGTCAAAACCTTCTACATTGAAAATGGAGTGGCTTTCCTATGAGGCTTGACATAATATGGTCTTTCACACCTTCCAACATAATTCTTCTTGTCTTTTCTTCCCTCTTTTGCCAGGCGTCAAGTAATGCAACATCGCTAGAAGTAGGCTTAGGAACATCGCTATCGATGAAATCCTTCAGACCATTATCTTCAACCACCACCTCCATCCTGTCCTTCCAGGCTATGTAGTTCAAGCTACCCTCAAGGGCACACTCCAATCGCAACCCATTGAAATCTATTTCAATGAATACTCAACTGTCGCACCAAGAAATTCTTGCAGCAAATTCGAATTGTCCACTAGCACAAAACTCAACACCGCTTCAAGATTTTCAATCTTTAGTGATTAACACTACTCCGATACCATGTAGAAATTATATAATATGAATGTATATTACTGGACTCCCCTGATCTAACAAATTAATCTTATGTTAAATACAAAATCCTTCCACTTAATTCTTTGCGGAAATTAAATCGCCAACTGCAAAACACATATGAAGCAAAATCAATCTCACATAAACACAATTGTTTAACGGGAAAGATTAAAGCTAAAAACCCCAAATATCATATATTATGTATATCAATGGATCATGTAACAATCTCATATATATTTTAGTACATCAAGCTCTCAGTGCAATCAACAATCATTACACACTATTATGCAGAAATTTGCATATCTATGCACCAATTTCTTGCCTCCTGACGACTTGCCTCCACTGCGCAATCCCTGCTGAAGAAGACCCCTGAGTGAATTCGAATTGGCCTTTCCTTGACTACGCCATCCTCATTGGAATCTCCAATGTGTGTCAGAGGCATTGAATGCATCACTATAGTCACAACACATAGTCCATCTCACCCTTTCACCTATCTCTACACTGGGTCTCCACTAGAATTGAAATGCAAGTAGTTAACTACTGTATTTTTTCAGTTGCAAGTGAGTCTTTAGTTGTTAATTAATTAAATAATTAATTCACTAAACTCTCACTAGTGTATCTTCAGTTAGAACTAGATACAACTAGCACAACTGAGTTTAACTCACTTAACTGAGTTAAACTAAATAATAGCTCACATAACTACTCTTCCATTTCTGTCACAACTTTCCACTTCAGTTATAACCGAGTCCTCCATGCATGGGTCACCATAAAACCCTAGGAATTGCGTAATTCCTTCATCCCATTGATTTTCAAAATCTGTTCATTGAAATAAAATGCTCCAAGAGAATAAGTTGATATTTATTGTCGGATTATTATTAAGGGCTAATAATAATTGACATGCATCTATTTTTAGATTAGCGATCTATAAATAGAATTCGCCCAATCTTCTAAAAATAGAATCTAATCTATTTTCCAACTTGATCAACCATCTACAATTAGCATCATGCAACTTATAGAATATGTTCACCATGTTTAAAAATAGACATGCACCTAAAAATATCCTGCGGGCCCCACTTAGTGAAGGTGCTTAATTTTCACTAAGCTCATCATCTTGTTGACTCTAAACAACTTGTTCTATAGCTGAAAGTATTGTTACGACATTGTTCCCAACTTAAAGCCCTTTGTTGAAGGACTTCAAAAAGATGTAAAAGTGATTTAGTGGGTCAGAATGTTGAATGCTAGGTATTCTTGTGAGATTATTTGCCCAACATGCTCCTACTAAATTGAAAAGGGTTTTTTTCTGTTTATTGTTTAGGCCAAATATTTCTATGATTTAGTGGGTCAGAATGTTGAATTCTAGGTATTCTTGTGAGATTATTTTCCCAACATGCTCCTACTAATTTTTTTTTTTTTTTTTTTTTTTATTATTTTTTTAATTTTATTTTATTATTTTATTTTATTTTATTTTATTTTATTTTTATTTTTATTTTTATTTATATTTATTTATTTATTTATTTTTTTTTTTTAGGCCAAATATTGTAATAGCAGCACTAGTGCAAAGATGCTAAAAGGTCACTGTTGGGTTGCACCTTGTCGCAATCAATGCAACAACCTCATCCATCATCTATACCATAAACCCTTTCAGTTTCCACAGAGATACCTCGGGACGTAACTCCTACCTTCCAAAAGATCTTGGTAGGCTTAACCATCGCTTGACTAAGCTGGTTCATGACATAGCATATGTCCAGTCTTGTATTAACTAAATACATGAGTGAACCCACCAACTATCGATAAATAGTGGCATCCACTACCTCTGTCGATGTAGAATCCTCTTTCCTCCAATTTCCTGGAAGAGGAGTATCCATGGGCTTGCGGAGTCCTCCATGTGAAACTCACAGTATCTCTCGAGCATGCTGCCCAGAACTAAACAGATTCACCTTCGTTTTTCCATATTCCAATCAAAGGAAATGAAGGAGGCTGATATTCATCTCAAACTCCTTTGCAATGTCTGCCTTGCATGGTGTATCAATTGCTCATCACAGTTAGTATTAAATCATGACATAAAGAACAATGATTAAAGCTTACCCCTCTGTTATCACTCAGGTTTTCCTAGAAGTTGTGTAAGAGGAAATTATACCCGAGGTAACCACAAACCAACCTTTTAGATGCAGAATCTAGCCAATCTGCATCCAGAGAGGGCTCTCTCTTTATGATTTATATTTGTTTTTAAATGGTTTTAGGCTAGTTATAGATGCAAAGTTTGTTTTGGAAAAATGGTGGAATCCACAAACTAAGGGCAAGGTTGAGGGCTTTCAGTCCATTGGGCTATGGAGTCTAAGGATGGCTTTACTGGATTTCTTTTCTGAACACAAGATGGTATTAGAGGGCAAGATAGCTAGACAGAGAACAATCCTTAAAATTTAAAGTGGATGGATGGTCTTGAAGGGATGAAAGGCAACTAAGAATCTTTCACCATATTCAAGAGGAAGAAAAGAAATGATTACAAGCAAAGAGCAATGAAGGATTCTTTGTTACAGTAATCAACAATATTGAATCAGCAAAACATGAGCAATTAAGAATTCATGCTTATAACTAATCCAGAAGAAAACATCGAGAATAATCACATTTGAAAACAGAGTACAATTAAGCAAAGTCTGTTTCAATCCTTTATGTAAACTATTCAGAAACGGATATGATGATAGCATAAACTAATATAAAATTTAAACACAAGGGTTGGAAAACTTATTGAACTGAAGTCCAACACATGAATCCTGCAACAAGTCCAGTGCTTCAAAACGTCATCCAGTAAGCCACAAGTAAATTTGTCCAAAGCTTTTTATTCCGAAAACCTCAATGTTACAGCAGAGTAATAGAATCCACCCTTCAAAACTTTATTTGAAGGCTTATTTATACAAAAATAATCTTAACAATCTTACTCTATCCTAGCCAATAATTCAGGCTGACTTAAAGCGTATTTACAACAAACAAGAGACACATGGTCTCGAAAATAGAATAATGAGTAACGGCTGATGTGTTGTTCCTTTCTTCATGGACGTGCTACGGATAAGTGCTCTAAATAGGGCTTTGTGCTGTCCTTTGCGTATTCCTTTGACTTGTTGAATACTTTTACTTCTCACGGATACTCTTTACTCTTTCATCTGATACTCTTTCATCTGATACTCTTTCATCTGATACTCTTTTTTTTACCATTTATTTAATAGTAAAGATAAACTTTTGTCCTGACAACATTTTTTACAAAATTTCCATCATTTCCTTCCACCACTGATCATCTGGTATCATTGTTCTTCTGAGCTTCCTTAAAGTTTCATCGGCTTCAGTAAGTTTATAAAAAGTGGGCTCGTTCGGAAATAGATACTTTAACTCATGTTCCAGATGAAACAGATTTCTCACTTTTTCATAAATACTCTTTCCAGTTGGTACTGTAGGTTCTGATGAGCTAGTAGAACCTATACTAGTAGAACTTACAGCTGTATGTTTAGCATGAGCTTTGATTCTTTTCTCATAAGTTTCCAAGTCTACTATTTGATCCTCGGTGAGCATGGGACTTGGCAAATCACTGTCAAGCAGAGCTTGAAATTTTTCTCTGAAAACGTTGATGTCGACCAAAATATCATTACACTTTCTTTCTAGATTTTGCATGAAAGTTCTTTTTGTAAAAATTCTCTTTGCCTCTAAAACTACACCTGTTCTGTCATCAATTCCTAGCAATGCTAGCTGTTGTTTTGTTCTTGAATTCAAAAACTGAATGAGCTGCTGGGCTAGCTCTGGCTTGCCTCTTAATTCATGTCTAGTTTTGTTTATTTCCTCCTGGGCTATCTTGACTAACTCGTTCTGTTCAAAAATAGCTTGAATGGAAGGCCAAATATCTCTTATTAAATTAATGATGTTGTCCCAAAGAATATCATTTATTTCATTCAGAGGCTTCTCCAGTGTAAGATCTTTTTGCAAAGCCTCAACCAATTTTTCCAACCTTTTTATTTCTCTGAGGTTGTCAGCTACTGTCTTTTTGGATGTGTCATATTTTCCCTCCAATTTTGTTAATTGTAATTTTACTTCTTGGAGTTATGTGACCTTTAGCTGCAAACTCTCCATTTGTTTAATTAAATCATCAGAATTCAAATTAGAAATATTCACCTGAGATGATTGTTCCTGTTGTCCTGTAGTACCTGCTGCTGAAGCCTGTTTGAGAATTTCCTGTTCCTGCAATGCCTTTTCCCGCTCCTTCTCGGTTTCATTTAGTCGCTCTGTCAAGTTTAAGAGCAACTCCATCATTTCTTCTTGTGAATTTCCTTTTATTATTTCCTGTGTCTGGGGGTGCCTTGAGGCTGGTATTTTCAACTGTTTTCTCAGTGCAGCTATATCATCCTCTTTCTTTTTTATCAGTGCCTCAATACCTTTAGTGTCTTTTGGATTGTGTCCCAAACCAATAATGATCTCTTCCAGAGACTTTATTCTATTGTCCTTGGCCTGTGAGGAGGCCCTTTCAATTTTCAATGTTGCAGCAGTATTATTCAAGGAATCTTGTAGTGTTAAAGCTGCCATGGCTTTGTTGGTGAGAGTGGAATCAACCATTTCCCCTGTTTGCCTATGAAGCTCTATCTGATCCAAGGGATGGATATCCTTTGCTAACACTTCAAAATTGGTTCTGATGTAATCTGTTGCTGAAGTTGGCTTTTGCACTTTAGCTTTGAAATGGCTCATTTGCATTTTACCTTGTGAAAGATCAAATGCTGACATCAACCTTTGCTGATTGTGAGGAGCCATCTTCATATACTGATCATAGACCTTCATTTTTAATGGTTCATTCCTTGTTTTGATATCAATGAAGGTTTTCTTTATGTCTCCAGTATCTGTCTTGGGCGGTCTGAAAGAAGATACTTCAGTGCTCAACTGCTTTTGTATCCCTTTCTGGCTTATGTTTGTTTCACTTGCTGTACCTGTTTGCTGACTATCCTCTCTGCCATCATCAAATATTTCATCTATGATCTCTACATCTGGAAGTAGATCAGACTTGTGTTTTTTAGCTTGATAGACTTGTGGGGCTCCTTTTGAAGGTGTGGTATCTGGAGCTGACCTCTTTTTCCCTATTTCCACATTAAGTGGAGTTTGCATCTCTGGAGCTTGGATTTGCTTTGCTGGTGTTTGAGAAGCTTTAGATTGTTCTGGTGTTTTGGAACTCTGTGATTTTTCTGCCATGACCAGGGTTTCAATGACCTGAACTATAGGTTCTTTTCCTTTACCTTTAGGCTCTTCTGTTACTGATGGGCTGTCTTCCTGTATAGCTTGTTGTAGAGTGGCTGTTGAAGATGTGCCAATATAGGGTACCTGCATTTGATCATATGTTTCTAGGTCAAATTTCTTCTCGACATCTTTCATAAGTTTATTCAATTTGTCAGCTCCACTTCCCTCTTCAATAAGTGTTCCTTTAACCCATTCATCTTGATTTGCATACTGTTCTATGTCAGGAATTCGGTGATGTATATAAGGAGATGACTTATTTTTTAACCTTCTTTCACAAATGAAACCAAAGGGGTCATAAGGGACCCAACGGAAAGATGTCTGGAATTTTCTCTCTAATATAAGTTCTGCATCTCTCTCAGCTTCTCTGGAATTGCAAATGAAAGGACCTAACTGGCTTTTGATCCTTAACTGTGCTTTCTTCTTTACATTGCAGAAATGGATTACATCTGAGTTATTCATCTGTCTAAAGTATTCCAAAGCAAAAATTCTCATTGGTACCTATCTGGGTAACTTGAATGGATGTAATTCACATCCATAAATCCTGATAACTGTATGGTTTTGGTACAAGTACCAATCCCCAACTTTGTAACTTTTTGACAATTGTAGGGTCTTTCTTATCTCAGTACTAAGCCTGGGGGGAGAAACTCCTGTTAACAAGGTTGTAGCAGGATGTACAAATTGATCAATGAATTCTGAATAAGAGTAGGGAGAATCAGAGGACAAATGAATAATGGGGGACCAAAAAATAACAGACCTGGGATTACCTTTAGCATCAAGTTTCTGAACAGGGAAAGGGAATTTGTCTGAGTGATAGAAAATTATGAGGTGATAGATAACTGAGGAGTACTTGAAAACTTTTTCATCATCTAGCCTTAAAAATTGATGATGGATTTTGTTGGCAATGAAGGAAGCATAGTCATACTTAATCTCAGGAGGTTGTCCAGGGGTGAAGATAGATAGCAAAGCCAGAGTTATCTCGTCAACATACTCACTGGTATTGAATCCTAAGACAAAGGATATTACATTCACAATAAGCCTTCCCAAATGATTGAAAAAACAAAAACCATAGGGGGGAGTCCCTTTTGGCTGATGCTCGGGTAACATGAAGTACTGACACATTGCTTTCAATTTTTCTGGAGTTAACAGTCTGGTTTTCTCAATTAGCCCTTCTATGGATAGAGGTGCTAATTCTTGTTCTGGCTCAAATTGTAACATAGCATTGATAGCCTGAGGTGTTATAGGGAACAAAACACTTTGATCAGGAGCTAATACAGCTCTTTGTATGGGATCATAATTTGCATGACAATAATGAATGATTTCGGGGAAAACGTGAACTGTAGGAATGAAATACCTTGGGAGATTGGATTCCCACAACCCTATAAGATCTTGCCCCTTTGAGTATTCGTCTCTGCAGCGACAGAAACTCAAACGGGGACTTTCATCGAAATGCAGGTCTTTTATTTGGAAATCTTCATCTATGAGAGGCAAGTAGTCTAGGTCTCGGTGAGGAGCATTCAAAAGAGTGACGTTTAGAGCAGTAGGGGCCTCCATTTTGGTTCTTGTGGATTCAAAATGGAGGTTTCAGTTTTTCTTGCAGACCGGACGGGATATCGGACAAAAGAAGAAATTGGGACAAATTGCAGGTTTGGGAAGCAAATTCACAGGTTTTAGCTCTTCAATGAGGACTCAGAGAGGATCTTTAACCACTTTTTCAGAGAAAAACACAAGAAACAAAGCTTAACTTGCAGTCGGGGTGCGGAATGATAAATACCTGTTTTTTAATGAAAACTGGTTCTTCAACAGGTAATGGATAATGGCAGGAACGTTCTTCAACACGGGCGCAGTGGAATTTCTGAGTAATTTGGTGTATTTGCAGTGAATTTTGAAATTTGCAGCGGGAGCTTAGTCTCTTTCGAAAACCAAAATAACTAAAAAAACGCGAAAAATGGCTTAAAAACAAGTCAAAAGGGTTTTTGTCGTTTTCGAGGCGATGACGTCATTCGACGTACGGGGTGACGTAAGGGAGTGGGACCGGCGGTATTTGATAAGCGGTAAGCGGTGAGCCCGCACCGCTTATGGAGGAAAGCGGTAAAAATCGCAATGGCAGCGATTCCACAGGCTGCTTGCCACGTGGAATGCTGAATAGTCAAACCCGCTCATTCCCCGCTGGCTAAAAAACTCACATGCGATGGGCAGCGGGATTGATCGGGACCGTTAATCAATGGAGGAATGATCTGACGGCTGGAGGAAAGGGAAACTTGTGCGGTTTGGAAAGTGGGCCCGTCGAGGTTTAAACAAGTTTTGACGTGTAATTTAATCACCCCGGGGAGAAGCTAATAGGCGGGAATGGTTGTTAATTAGTCCAAATGACTAATTAACCCCGTGAATTTTATAAAATGAATTGCGGCGGGGTTTGGCCATGTGGAATACCACGTGGAATGCGGAGTATGGTGGCGCGGGATTCAGTCGTAATCTTTTCTTGTTTTTGGTGTTAAACACATATGTTATGTGTTTAACGCTTTTCTTCATATATTTTATTATACGATGAATAAATTAATATAATTAATTCATCATAGGGGCGGAATGTATATATAAGGTTAGAGTTTTACCAAAGGGCTTTATAAAGCGGGGTATTTAAATGTGCGGGACTATATATGCTTTGGTAAAACATTATAATAAGAGGGTGTTGGGGATATTTATTAGAAAAGGGAGTTATATACATAGGAAAAAGGGATTTCACTAGGGATTTAATATAATAGAGTTAGGTGTTAGCATGAAAAGGACAAGGAAAATCAAAACATCTTTGTATATCTAAGAAAGTGAAAACTTATGAAGTAAATTGCACATTTTTATCTTCCCTTTTTATAGCTCTACACTCAACACTCCCTCTCAAAAAGATAGGGATTATCCTTCACCCCGATCCTGCCTCTATGGTATTCGAATTTGCTCCTGCCGAGCGCCTTCGTCAGAATGTATGCATCCTAATCTTCCGTAGGAATGTACTGAAGCAACATGATCTTCCACTGCACACAATCTATGATATGATGATACCAGATATCAATATGTTTAGATCTATCATGAAACACAGGATTAATCGAGATTTTAATGCAACTATGATGATCACAATGTATCACTGTAGGATCTAAATGTGAACCGAACAAATCGACTAAGATCTTTCTCATCCAGATAGCCTCACATGCATCTTGACTTGCTGCCATGTATTATGCTTCCACTGAACTGAGTGCCACAGATCTTTTTTTCTTGCTATACCAAGGAACTATTGTAGATCCGATACTGAAAATCCCTCCTGATGTGCTCTTTCTGTCTGTTGGCCTGCCTGCCCAATCTGCATCCGTGAAGACATGCAACTTCACCTCATCCATCTGTCTGTACCATAAGCCATACTTAGAAGTGCCCTAGAGATACCTCAGGACATGCTTGCCTGCCTTCCAAAAGAGCTTGGTAGGCTTAACCATCACTTGTGAAAGCTGGTTCACCGAATAGCATATGTCCGGTCTTGTATTAACTAAATACATGAGCGAACCCACCAACTGTCGATAAACAGTGGCATCCAATACCTCTACCGATGTAGCGTCCTCTTTCCTCCAATTTCCTTGAAGAGGAGTGTCAATAGGCTTGCAGCCTTGCATGTGAAACTTTTCCAGTATCTCCTGGGCGTACTTGCCTTGAGACACAAACAATTCACCTTCCTGCTACCATATTTCCAATCCAAGGAAATAATGAAGAAGGCCCAAATCCTTCATCTCAAAATCCTTTGCAAGATCTGCCTTGCATGAGTGTATCAACTGCTCATCACCCGTTAGTATTAAATCATCAACATAAAGAAAAATGATTAAAAGCTTACCCTCCACCACAATTTGGTATAGGTTTGCATCCACCTCACTCTTGGTGAAGCCAAGTCTAGTGAAATAGCTATCGATCCGTGTGTACTAAGCACGAGGTGCTTGTTTCAGCCCATACAACGCTCTTTTGAGCTTGCACACATGCGACTCGATGCTGAAGATCTCAAATCCTTCAGGCTGCTCAATGTACACCTCTTCCTCAATGATCCCATTAAGGAACACAGTATTCAAATCCATCTGATGAATGTGCCAACCCATTTGCATTGAGAGAGCAAGGATGGTCCTTATGGAAGAATACTGTGCGATACGTGCAAAGGTTTCTTCATAATCAATCCCCTCGATCTGTGAGAAGTCAGGGGCAACAAATATTGCCTTATACTTCTCGATGCTCCCATCAACAACTTTCTTTACCTTTTGGATCCATCTTTATCCTACAACTAATTTTCCCAACGGCCTTGGAACAATCTCCCAAGCACTGTTTCTGATAATGGAGTCATAATCCTCCACCATGGCATCTACCCATGTGGGCTCCTGCACTGTTTCTTCAAAAGAAGATGGCTCTATCACGATACACTTTCTCATTAGAGCCATGTATCCAGTAAATCGGTCAGGTGACTGTCTCTGTCTGTGTTGTGATGTAGGGACTCCTACATTCTGTGCCGCATCAAGCTTCAGTCTCTCAACTTCTGTGGTACGCTTTTTGCCTTGTTTGATGTTTTGTTCTGCATGAGTGAACTCCTACACTCCATGAATCTCTTCCCGTGGTTGATCCACATCTAGAGGCTCATCTCTGGGAACAAGAAGTTCCTCCTTTGCATGCAAGTGTAGCTCCCTCTCAAGTGACAACTTCATGGATTTCACCTCATTGAATTTTATATCCCGTCGCACCATAGTCATTCGACTGTTTGGAATTTACACACAATAATTATGGGGTGTTTCTGTGTACTCCACAAATATACCAACTTCTGCAATCAGCTCCAGCTTCTTCCTGGCATCCTTTGTCACATGAATGTAAACAGATGAGCCAAAAATATTCAAATGATAAATATCAGGCTTCTTACTAGTAAAAGCTTCTTCAGGTGTACTCATGCCAAGTACTCTATGAGGAGAATGGTTTTGCACATAAACCGTAGTGTTGCATGCTTCCACCCATAAGTGCATCAGTAGGCCCTAGTCATGTAGCATCGCTCTTGCAGCACCCACGATCGTTCTGTTCTTCCTCTCCGTGACCCCATTTTGTTGTGGGTTATGAGGTGCTATGAGTTCTCTTCAAATTCCTTCTTTACTATAGAAGTCTTTGAATTCGCCCGAGATGTATTCACCACCATTATTGCTTCATAGAGCCTTCACTTGCTTCCCCGACTCCTTCTCCACCAATGCTTTAAACTCATAGAACTTTGAGAATGTTTTTATCTTCTTCTGCATGAAGAAGATCCAGCATATACGAGAATATTCATCAAAAAATATAACATAATACTTGTGTTTTTCTATTGAAGCAACCGAGAAAGGTCCACACACGTCTGTGTGAATTCTCTCCAGGAACAGTGAAGCACGATTCTCCTTCTCATGAAATGTGGTGTTCACAAACTTACCCATAGTACATCCCTTGCATTGATCTGACTGCGCAAGAGTACCCCTGGGAAGTCTAGTAGAAATTTTCTACAAAATCTTCAAAGCTGCTATAGGGTAAAATGCTTGGGTTGTTGGTTATCGAATATCCCTCTCAGGGCTTTCCGGTGCCCGAGGCAGACAATAAGATTAGTTGTATAGTTCAAAAAGAATGCATATACATGTTCATATCAACTTAAAACAACTTGATGGAATAAGATGGAATATTACCTCTTTAATGATCTTGGAGTCTTTTGGAGAGCATTGAAAAACGAAGCAGAGATCCTTCTTCACTAGCTCCAAATATCAACCCTGCAATCAGTCGAAGCACCCATGTAATCTCTACCATAACATGTATTTCCTATCAATTAAGTCAATATATGATAAACATTTAAACAATGCACATCTAAGCTATTCATCTCATGCTATGTAAATAATCAAATAACAATGATGATATCAACGCATAGAATGGACAAAACAGATATAGTTCTATTGATTTATAAAAAGGAGGATTACAACCGTCGGTTGTACCAAGCCCTCCTCAGCCTTCCAATCTCTCTATCTCTCAAAGTGGTGATGTCTTGATCAAAAATTTCTCAATGAACCTCTTTGACTCTTGACCTTCACACTACAACAATAATCTCTACTTCACAAGTATTCAAAAACTTTGACAATCCTTCGACCTTGAACCAAGAAACTTCAACTCCATTTTATAGGAGATGGAGAGAGCAATCATTGCCCTTCTCTTTCCACTAGTTCTAAATAGAAAAAACCAAGATGTTCCTCAACTTCCATGCTTTTGCCTTCCTTGAGAGTTTAGTTGTTTTTGGCAAGGCCCAATAAGAGATTAGTGCTTTGCAGTTTCATTTTTGTACTGAATCTCTTGTGAGAAAAAGCTGGAAATTCAAATCATTCTTTGCGGGTTTTTCCCGTTCCAAACTCAAAACACGGGTAACGCTGCCCTCTAGTGTAAATAGAGCATTTCCCTAGCCACTAACGTGGCCTATTCACTGATCAAGTGCGTTATAACGCTGTTGTGTTGTTATAGTGAGGTGTTACCTTGGCAGAAATAGGTTTAGTTTAGGTCTTTGTATTCCTTCCATATTTATCTTCTCCTCTAAGCTGATGAGGAGGTATTTTGACCTATAACAGATGCCCCCTAAAGTGTGAGGTCAGAGACGAAGACGATGGCCGAAACACTTTATAATGTGTGTAGTAGGGATAAAGAGATTGAAAGACTGAGGAAAACTTGAAACAACAACATATGTCAGAAAATATAGTATCTGCCTTGAGTCGGGCATTCCCATGCTCAGTAGCTTAAACAACATGATTTCTCTAGAATAGAGATATGAAGAATCTTTCCACTGATGAGAAAATGTGGAAGTGTCTGTCATAACTGGATTATGCTGAAGAAGCTATCTCCATAAACAATATCACAACTTGGGGAAGGGAACACAACTTTAATGATGTAACCTTTGCCCCAAGTTCTTGACCACCGATTCACTTAAACTGCATATTTCTCAACATGTGAATGAAGGAGCTGTCGTCAAACATGTGAGAAATTGTCTGATTACCAGTCGATAATGAAAACTATTAACAGATTTGAAGGTGGCAACCGATAATGATGATGGTCCCTAAGATGAATAGTACAATCTAGCGAGTGTGAATAAAAAGAGTTGAAGTCGAACACTCGTAGAATCATTCAACCAGGAGCCAACGATGAAGACTCCTAATCAAACATAAGACTACCTGCCACTGATGTCTGCAAGTATCCGGGTACTGATGGGTTTCTGGATCATCTTCCTAGATAAGATGCTGAAGTCGATAGGAAGAGATCTCTTTTGGGTGTGGAGCCTGATTATCTTGTTTACTTTGTATCACAGCATTGGACCCCTGTACCTTAAAAGGGGCAGCAAAGCCGCCCGTAATTAATCACTGTCGTGGGGGGTCCAGGGGGGGCGGCAGCGCTTTTCGGAGCCCCCCCTGGCGGGGGTTTTGGGGGTAGCGCCCCCGAAGCTAAAAAAAAGATGTAAAATTGCCTTGTAAAATTATAGTAATTTCTAGTCAATCTGGGCCGTTCATTAGGAAAATGATCTGACGGTAGAAGTTATGTTTAGTTTAGGGTTTTTTTCGCCCTAGAAGGCAACCTCTTTCTTTTATGAGGGTATTGTATTGCGGCTGTGTATTGTATGTGTATTCTCGGAGCGAGAAATAGAGAGGGAGACTATGAGAAAGAACAGAGGATATTACAGCTGATCTGCTGTAGGTTTTGTCTTTTTCATTTTGCTGGATAATAGAAAAGAAGGACTGGCTGTTCGGGGTGGACGTAGCCCAAACTGGGTGAACCACGTATATTTGTGTCTCTCTGGTTTTATGTGTTTTTTGTGTGCTTGTATTTTCCGCATATTTTATGTGTTTCATTGCTCCATAATATATAATTTTCTAACAACTGGTATCAGAGCCGAAGGTATATTTGGCTAATAAACTCGCAGGAAAGAAGGGTTCCTGGTTCGAGTGGGAGCAATGGCGGACGACGGTAAGTTTAGGGTCGAGAAATTTAACGACCAAAACTTCCCGCTGTGGAAGATGCAGATGGAAGAATATTTGTATCAGAAAGATATATACCTACCATTGAGCAGAAAAACAAAGAAGCCGACGGCCATGACAGACGCGGAATGGAACATTCTTGATAGAAAGTCACTTGGAATAGTACGATTGTGCCTTGCAGCATCAGTCGCCTTCAATATTTCGAAGGAAACAACAACAGAGGGTTTGATGCAGACGTTGGCGAAACTATATGAAAAACCCTCAGCCTCAAACAAAGTATTTATTATGAAACGACTATTTAATATGAAGATGTCGGAAGGTGGATCTGTTGCAGACCATTTAAATGAATTTAATACAGTTACCAGTCAGTTAAGTTCTGTAGGGGTAAACTTTGATGATGAAGTTAGAGCTCTGTTATTCTTGTGCTCATTAACAGAAAGCTGGAATGGTTTAGTTATGGCCATTATTAACTCTGTCTGTGGATCTAGTACTTTAAAGTTTGATGATCTTGTTGGTGCTATCCTTAGCAAGGAAATGCGACGGAAAAGCTTCGGTGAGACATTGGGTAATGCTTTGAGTGCAGAGTATAGGGGAAGAAGAATGGAAAGAGGAAAGAGCTCGGGATATTGCAGTAAATCAAGGAAAGGTAGATCCAAGTCCAGATTAGGAATAATGTGTTGGAATTGTGGAAAGAAAGGACACCTAAAGAAAGACTGTAGATCTCGGAAGGGAAAAGAAGGAGACACATAGCAAGAAAACAATCATGAAGAAAATGTGACAGGTGATGTGTTACAAGATGCTTTGATTCTTTCTTTCAAAAATGTTACTGATTCTTGGGTTGTAGATTCAAGGGCTTCATTCCATGCCACACCTGATAAGAAATATTTTCATGACTATGTTCAAGGAGATTTTGGACAAGTTCGTTTGGGTGATGATAAACCTTGTAAAATTTTTGGAATGGGTAAAGTTCTTGTAAAAAAACAGAATGGAAACCAATGGCTACTAAAGGAGGTAAGGCATGTTCCAGATCTGAAGAAAAATCAGATTTCAACAGGGCAGTTAGGCGGTGAAGGTTGTGTGACAACTTTCACAGATAAAACTTGGAAGGTCACCAAAGGAGCCCTGGTAATAGCAAAAGGCGAAAAGGTTGGTACATTGTATTTATGCAATGGTATTTCTAACTTTGTTAATGCTTTAAATTCCAAAGGAGCAGATGCAGCATTATGGCATCATAGGCTCGGACACATGAGTGAGAAGGGGATGAAAATTATTCACTCAAGAAATTTGCTACCAGGTTTGAAGAATGTTGATTTGGATTTCTGTGAGAATTGCATTTATGGAAAACAGAAGAGAGTCAGATTTCTCAGAGTTGGGAAAGAAAAGAAGAGCGAAAAATTGGAGCTTGTGCATACCGATGTATGGGAACCTGCTCAGGTATCATCTCTCGGTGGCTCTCGTTATTATGTTACTTTTATTGATGATGCAACTAGAAAAACATGGATTTATTGTATTCAGAATAAATCTGATGTATTTGATACTTTCAAGAAATGGAAAGCTTTGGTTGAGATTGAGACGGGAAAGAAGTTGAAGTGTCTCATATCAGACAATGGAGGTGAATATTGCAGCAAAGAGTTTGATAGGTACTATTCAGAGCATGGAATTCGTAGAGAGAAGAGAGTTCCAAGAACACCACAAGAAAATGGTGTGTCAGAAAGGATGAACAGAACAATCATGGAGCGTGTAAGGTGCATGAGATTGCATGCAGGATTGCCTTTACAATTTTGGGCAGATGCTGTAGATACTGCTGTTTATCTAATAAACAGAGGGCTTTCAAGTTCCTTGGATGGTGGAATTCCAGAGGAAGCATGGAAAAGTAAAAAGGTAAACTACTCTTTTTAAAAGCCTTTTGGTTGTGAGGCCTTTTTCCATATTAATAAAGAAAATAGAACAAAGCTTGAGGCAAAATCAAAGAAATGTACCTTTATTGGATATGGTGCTAATGATTTTGGTTATCGCTTATATGATTATGAAAATCACAAAATCATTAGGAGTAGAGACGTAATATTCAATGAACAGGTCTTGTATAAGAATCAACTGCAGGAAAAGAAACAGGAAAAAGAAAGCAAGGAATACACGGTTCTTGATGAGATAACTGAAAAAGTAAGGTGCCTGAAAATAATAATAATCAACAACCACAGCAGCAGCAACCACCACAACAGCAACAAGCACCTCAAACACCTGAAAGTGGTGTTAGAAGATCTAACAGGATAAGTAGACCCCCTGAACGATACTCTCCTTCATTATATTATTTATTGTTGACTAATTTTGGTGAACCTAAATGTTATGAAGAAGCAATGCAGGTTGAAAGCAGGAAGAAGTGGGAGCTAGCCATGGAAGAAGAGATGAACTCATTAATGCATAACCAGACTTGGAACTTAGTCAGGTTTCCTGCAGGTAAAACTACATTGCAGAATAAATGGGTTTACAGGCTGAAGGAAAAAGATGGAGGAAAACAGAGGTACAAAGCTAGACTTATGGTGAAGGGGTTTGCACAGAAGAAAGGTATTGATTTTGATGAAATATTTTCTCCTGTTGTTAAAATGAATTCAATTAGAACTATTTTAAGTCTTGTAGCAGCGGAATATTTACATCTTGAACAGCTAGATGTAAAGACAACATTTCTCCATGGAGATTTGGAGGAAGAGATATACATGCAGCAACCAGAAGGATATGAGGTGAAAGGAAAAGAAAAATTGGTGTGCAGGTTAAAGAAGAGCTTGTATGGTTTAAAACAAGCTCCAAGGTAGTGGTATCAAAATTTGACAAGTTCATGTCTGAACAAGGTTATACTAGATGTCACTTTGATCATTGTGTTTATCTAAAAGGCAAAATTATGGTAGCTATATCATATTGTTATTGTATGTAGATGACATGCTTGTTGCAGGGTATAACATGCAGGAAATAAATGTGCTCAAAAGAAAATTGGCAAATTCAGTTGCAATGAAGGATTTGGGAGCTGCAAAAAAAATCCTTGGTATGAGGATAACTAGAGACAGAAAAAATCGCAAATTAAAACTGTCTCAGAATGAGTACATAGAGAAGGTGTTGAAAATATTTAATATGTAGAATGCAAAACCAGTTAGTACACCTTTTGTATGTTCAACAATGAGTGCCAAAGACCCAGATCTACATGATTCTGTATACAAGTTTATATTATTAGTGATTAGGCTTAATATATCGACAAGTTCACTGGGAGCACATTATTGCTCCAAGGGATGCAGTGGGAGGTTACAGGTAAATACATGAACAATCTAGGAAAAGAACATTGGATGGCAGTGAAATGGATTCTCATTGAGAGATACCAAAAATCAAGCATTATGCTTTGGTGGTTCAAACATTGCTCTATAGGGATATGTTGATGCGGATATGGTAGGTGACAGAGATAACAGGAGGAGCACTAAAGGGTATGTATTTACTGTAGGTGGAATAGTTGTCAGTTCGGTTTCAAAAATTCAAAGTGTTGTTGCACTTTCAACAACAGAAGAAGAGTATGTTGCTGCTACAGAGGCTAGTAAAGAAATGATTTGGTTACAAAGGTTTGTGATTAATTGGGTAAGAAGGCACAGTGTGGGCCTCTACATTGTTTAAAGTGCTATTCATCTTGCAAAGAACTGACCATTTCATTCCAGGACTAAACACATGTCCTCATTTGTTTCATACAGTCAGTATTGGAAGATGGAGAGTTGAAGTTGAAAAAGATACACACTAGCCAGAATCCTGTAGATATGCTAACAAAAGTTGTAACCAGGGAGAAACTGAGAATGTGCTCAGTTTCAGTTGGTCTTCAAGGATGACGATGAAGATAAGAAATATCCAGGTCCAAAGAGGAGTCATTGTCCAACAAATGAAGCAGTGGTGGAGTTGCTACGATCAGTCTCCAAGTGGGAGATTGTTGGGTGTGGAGCCTGATTATCTTGTTTACTTTGTATAACAGCATTGGACCCCTGTACCTTAAATGGGGTGGCAACGCCGCCCGTAAATTAATCGCTGCCGTGGGGGGTCCAGGGGGGGCGGTAGTGACTTTATGGAGCCCTCCCCTGGCGGGGGGTTTCGGGGGCAGCGCCCCCGAAGCTAAAAACAAATTTAAACTTGCCTTGTAAAAGTATAGTAATTTCTAGTCAATCTGGGCCGTTCATTAGGCAAATGATCTAACAGTAGAAGTTATGTTTAGTTTAGGGTTTTTTGCCCTAGAAGGCAACCCCTCGCTTTTATGAGGGTATTGTATTGCGGTTGTGTATTGTATGTGTATTCTCGGGTAAGAAACGAGAGAGAGGGAGGCGTGAGAAAAGAGCAGAGGGATCTTACAAGCTGATATGTTGTAGGTTTTGTATTTTTCATTTTAGGATAATAGAAAAGGAAGGAATTGGTGACCCAAAAGGGACTGTGTTAGCCCAAAATGGGTGAACCACGTATATCTGTGTCTCTACGGTTTTACCATGTTTTTGTGTGTCCTTGTATTTTACGCATATGTTATGTGTTGCATTTATATAATATATAATTTTTAGAACCTCGATGTTGAAAGGTAGGCACTGAGGTGTCCTACATCAATCAACACAAAATGGAAACCAAATGATTTTGTTTTTGATGGAGATAATGAAGAGAAAATGGGGATGTCTGACGAAAAATAATTTATGGCATAATGAGTGGTTTGATTGATAAGAGGAGCAGTAGATAGCAAGATCTGCTTGAACAATAGAAGGCACTGTAACAGGGTACTAGGCAGCTGAGGTTTAATGAACACCAAAGAGTTTGTTAGGATTTTACCAGTGTAGGAACACTGGGAGATGAAGGCTAATACTCATAGATGGTAGGGTTCGACTAGCTGAAAGAGTTTTATGTGTAGTGCAACGAGAGGTAGTATCCATTTTTTTCCAAATTTTCCCCATACGATTAAGTTTAACGAGTCCAGACGAGTAAACTCGGTGAATTTTTCATATTTAGAGAGTCTGAAAAATATCATAAAAGACAACTCCGTGCCCTGTCTGATTAGGTTTAACGAGTCCAGACGAGTAAACTCGGTGAATTTTTCATGTTTAGAGTCTGAAAAATGTCGTAAAAGACAACTCCATTGGGGTACCTTTGTCATGTCTTGATAACCGGGCATGAAAAAGGGAGAATAGTAAGCCCAAAACAGTTCATTTTCCGTGAGTTAGTCCATCGAAGCCAGAAAAGTGAGAAATCTATGTTCGATGGATGTCTACCTCATTTTGTTATGAGTACAAGGAGACAGAGTAAACTCGGTACTCTTTGTGAAATTTTAAAGAGTCCAACAAAGAAAAACTCGGTTACCTCCATGAAATTTTAACGAGCCACCAGGAGAAAACTTGGTTACATTTTCAGTTTAAAGAGCTTTGAAAAAGAGGAAAAGAATGGCTCCTTACTCTCTGTTGTGGTAGTTTAGCGAGCCCAACAAATTCAACTCGGGGTTTTTCAGTTTTATGAGTGAGAAAAAGGTCCCTAAAAAGAAAGCTCAGTGCTTCTTCATGTCATTTTTAACGAGTCTGAAGAAGAGAACTCTAGGTTTTTCAGATTAGCGAGCAAGAAAAAGACCATAAAAAGAATGCTCGATATCAACTTCGTATAAGTTTAACGAGTCTGAAGAAGGGAACTCGAGGTTTTTCAAATTAACAAGCAAGAAAAATACCACAAAAGAATGCCGACAAATAAATACCTTTGGATAAATAGTAAATCACATGTTCACTGTCGTCATTGTGAACTTGAACCAAAACCATTCCAAGTGAGGATGGTGAGGTGGCCAGGTAGAGGAGAAAGTCGTGTGAGTAGTCGGGGGCACTAAGGAGTGGGGCTGAAACAAGTGCATGTTTTAAAGCATCAAATGACCGTTGAGCTTGGTCATCCCACAAATCTAGTGTTCCTTTCTTCAATAATCGCATAAATCCTTTCGTCATCTCGACGTAGTTAATGATGAAACGACGCAAAAATTTTGCCTTCCCTTGCAAACATTGGAGTTGAAGGATGGATTGTGGTGCTGGTAATTCAAAAATCACCTTAACCTTATCAGGATCAGCCCTAATACCGTGCTTCGAGACAATGAAACCTAACAGACGTCCTGAATCAACCATAAATATGCATTTATGAGGATTCAAATGTATATTGTAGAATCTACACCTAGCAAAAATTTCTTTCAGATGAGCGAGGTGATCAAGTCGTTTCTTGGAATGGGCCGGAAGGTCATCCAAGTAAGCCTGTACAATATGTTGAATGTCGTGAAAAGTGTAGTCCATAGCCCGCTGAAAAGTTGCTCCAACATTCTTTAGACCGAATGGGAGTTTACGATACGCAAATGTGCCCCAAGGACAGATGAAGGCAGTTTCATGTTGGTCTTATTTTTTAACTGCAATCTGGTTATAGCCCAAGAATCCATCCATGAAGGAAAAAGATTCGCATCCGGCACAATCGTCGAGAATTTGATCTATGAATGGTGTAGGATAATTGTCTTTGGGACAAGCGGCGTTCAGATCGTGATAGTCAACACAAACTCGAATGGTTCCTTTTTTTTATCGACGGGAACCGGATTGGAAACCCATTCCATCAAAGGAACGAGATAGATGAAACCAGCATTTAAAAGTTTTTCTACCTCAATTTTGTTGGCAGCTGCTTTGCACGGGTGGATGGGTCTGAGTCGCTGCCGAATTGGTTTGGCATTGTCATAAATATTTATTTCGTGCTCGACTATAGATGGATCTATGCCGGGAATTTCATCATAAGACCAAGCAAACACATCGCGAAATTCCTTGAAAAGGGATGTGAAGCATGCAATTTCCTTAGGATTGCAATTGGCTCCAATCTGAATATTTTCCACGATACCTATTTTGACCGAGATATCAATGAGCATTGTCTTAGAAAGATTACCCATGTTCCCTTCTGAATCGATAGTTTGAACAGTCATGTAAGTGGAGGGAACCATCTCAGGTGGGTCAAAAGATGGGATTTCAATTTTTATCACGTTCGAGTCGATCATCGAAGCGCGATGGTGAAACTCTCCCCAAGGTTGTTCTTCTAGAGACATGATCTCTTGAATAGCTTCGTCTGTAGGCAATACTTCATTGAGGATATCCTTAGAGAGAACTGTGATGGGTGGGAGGTTTATACCTTTGGTCAAAACCATAGCAGTGGAGGGTTCAGATGTAATTTGGATGGCTTGGTAGGCCAACTCGGCTGGTGAGAGCGGCATCTGATCTCCGTAGGAATCAATGTCTGAAGGCACCAAAAGGATCCATGGGTCGATAGAGCCATCCAAAGTGGTGGATATCATTGCAAACATGTTTGGGATCTCTGGCGGCAGGAGATGAAAACAACCCAGTAGGGAAGATGCCCTCAGAAGACCGATATCAATACTGACGTAAGAGTCAGGAAAGCCTCCTATTAGGGGTACAGTACTACTTGGTAATGTGGTATAATTAGGGGTGCAGAAGGATAACTGATCCACTGTGACTATTTTCCCATCCAATGGAAATAGGATGAGTTGGAAGACCGAAGAAACAATCGTGGTCATGGCATAAGACCAACTACGACCAAGCAATAGATTATAGTCGAGATGATGATATACGACTTCAACATCCACGGTTATCGTTTTCCCACTCAGAGTGATGGGAAAGCTAGCAAGGTAACCTTTTGGGAGGAAAGTGTGGCCATCGAAAGCTTTGATGGAATTCGACGGTGGTGACAAGGTAGGAGAACCTAAAGCGAGCCAACAAGCTTGTGACATAACACAGGTCAAAGCACCTTCGTCTATGACAGTGCGATGGATTGGTCTCCCTTTCGACATAACCTACACCTAGAATGTGAGTTGGTGTGAGAGGCGAGTTTTAGATTTTTCCATATCAAAGATAACTGACATGGAATCCTGGGGGTCTATTCCACCAATGGCCGAAAGAAAGGCTTTCCTTTGTGTTGGACAAGTTTGAAATACTTCGAGAGCAGACATAGATGATGGTGCCTGCGCCAAATCTTCTACATTGTTGTAGTTTTGGGCTGCATGTGCATAGGTGTTATGAGTCGTGCGTCGAAGTGTCCCTTTGGGGGGACGAATCATGAGGTCAGCAGTAGGCTGTTTGATATGCAAATCATTGGGCAATGGTGGATTTGAACTAGTACCAGGTTCTTAAGCATCTATGGTAGGATTTCCATAAAGCTTGGCTTGGGTTTGAAGTTCAACACTTTCAATGCCATAAATGGAGAATGATCCTTTACCGGAAGGATGTGAACCACCATTGCCCCATTGCTGGGGTTGTGGCAGGTTTTCAACCATGTGTTGATGTTGCTACTGTTGATTAGGGAAAGGATTATGAAGAACGGCAGGTGTTCGCCCAGAATCCTTGTTTGCGATAAAATCGGTGCATTCTTGCAGCCGAGGTAATTTGTATGTCAAGTGGTCCTCCGCACAGATCTTGCAAGGAAATTTCATGGGTTTATCCTTCCCTTTGTCATTTTTGGCAGCGTTTTTCTGATTAGGGTTATTTTGATTGTTCGAATGCTCTTCTGAAGAAGATGTCTTTTTCTTGTTCTTCTTATTCTTTCCACTAGGTTTTTGTGAAATTTGCACAGAATTTACCTCAGCAGTAGGAAGAGTAGTCATTTTTTTAGGGGCGGTGCAGCCGAGGATGGCTGGGAGGCTTTCCCCCAAGACTGTTTTGTGGCTACACCAGAGATTGTGCCAATGAGACCGTCGGCATGAGCTCCGGTTTTCTGAGTAGCTGGAGGATTTGGGTTAGTAGGGGCATTGGGGAGTAAATAATATAGCATGCCAGATTGTGAATAGATTAAATCCAAATGTTGGGCACGACGAATGCATTGATCTTCTGTAACTGCACCGGAAAGGCCAATGTCTTTATAGATGTGGGGTAAGAGAGACTTACAAAACCAATTAGCTAAGAGATGATCCAGGATTGGTGCTTTGACTAGCCTCCTCCTATGTCTCCATTCATGAATGTGATCGGAGATGTGGGTGGTGGTGTCTTGGCGTAGCGAGGTTAACAGTTCCGTTCTAGTTTCAAATTTGATTGGTAATTGGAATTTCTTTAGAAACTCCGTCGCTAAAGCGCCAAAAGTGTTTATGGCGGCGCATGGAAATTCAATATACCACTTGGCGGCATTGTGTGTAAGGGTGCAGGGAAAAATTCGAAGCTAGACACTATCATCCACCATGGAATTAGATATAGACCATAGATGAAAGGCAGTGATGTTTGCGGCTGGGTTTTCCCCTTGTTTCCCATCGAACTTTGGGATGTCATAAGGAATCTTGTGCAGTACTAGAGGCCAGAGCTGCCAAAAATGGCAATTGTGGATTTGCCCCCGAATCTAACCAAGGAAGTATGGGCTGACTATTTGGACCATAGGGTCCACCCATCAATGTGTTACCAGGAGGATAAGTAGGAATTTGATAAAATTTCCTATAGGTGGAGGGGTAGGGAGATATGGTTGTTGTCCATAGGGCATATTGTATTGCGGGGCGAATGGTTGGTTGCCCCCAGTATAAAAGTGCCCTCCCATTCCAGATGGAGGTTGGGGTGGGTTAGTTCATATGGATTCAATATAGTTTCTCGGAGGCATGCTACTACTTGCATAGTTCAGCAACGACATAGACCCTACACCTATATTTAAACCACTTAAGGGAATAGTATTAACAATAGGTTGTCCAGTTTGTCCTAAGGATTTCAGGGGAATTGAAATGTTCCTTGCTACCTGCGTGCTGGTGACACTGCCCCCTGGTATAGTGGCCAAGGGGTTCGAACTTAGCAAAATTTTCCAATCGAAAGGGTTGCTAAAAGGAACCGAAGTAGTCACACTTGTGGTAGGAGCAACCGTGGGTCCCAACGTGGTCACGGTAAGAGTAGATCCTGAAGGACTCAGCCAACTACTTACAGTTGTGATGACCGTAGGGTTGGGATTAGGTATATGTTGACTACTGGGGTTACCAAGTGATGGCATAGAACTGACAACCGGCGGGGAGGATGGTGGAAAACCTGTGATGGTTGCCATTGGCATCGACCCTGTGGATGCCGGTTGTGAAATTGATGTTTGTGTGGCCGAAGACATGTCTTAGCGTGGTGGAATCTAAACTATCACAGGCCCCAACGGATCAGTGAGTGGAGGATTATAATGAGGTACAACACCTTCCGTGAAAGGGTCCTCCGAAAATTTCGTATGATATGAGGCTATGTGTAAATCAATGTTTTCCAATGGAGACTGTTCTTCCGTAGAAGGCACGGGTTCACCAAGGTTTAGTTGTTCCTCAAGAGGTAGAGGAGGTAGAACTTACTATCGTCGAGACAGATGGCGTGGGTCGGATGATGCCACGATGACCTGTTTATTTTTAACAAATTTTGATAAATTGTGATGTATTATAAAGTCTCAATGACAGTAACCACACACCTAAAAAAAGAAAAAAGAAAAAAGGACTCTCTAAAATCAATCAGCAAGCAGTCAGAATAGGGTGCCCTGTCTGAGTACTACCATTTTCTGGTGATGAAATACAGTATCACAATAGTATACTGAGAGGGTTGGTCAAAAGTACAGTTATGGTCACTCTAGAGCTTCGCCCGAACCTCAGATGATAGGTGTAAGCACTCTCATGAAGACGAGTACCCTCCTAAAGACCGAAGACAGAGTGGTTCGGTCTGTTTCTGGTACCAGGACAGCTCGTCCCATTCACCTTGTGTAAGTCCCTAAAAAGTATGGCCACTAAAGATACCTCAAATCAAAGACATCATTAGGGGGGTCCACGGTCAAGGACATCATGCTATATGGGCAGAATACCTAGATCCCCGATCTAGTTTCGACATCCCCGAGGGGAACCCCAATATATAACACACCCACTGGATGCAGTCGAAGGCAAGCTACCTTCTTGTGCACCCAAGTGTTGTCTCGCAATGAGCTCCGGTAAAGGAACGGTCCTGATAATATGAGTGCAGTAGGATTTCACTCGTTAATGACTCTAGTTTCAACTTTTGAGATCTTGGGTGATTTTCTCACTTTTCCTATCCCAAGATCCTAGCCTGAACTACTATTGGTGTGAGCTCAAAAAGAGTAATGTGATTGATTTTATTATCGCTTGATTCTTAGTGTACTTGATTATTAATCTTGCGGAGGGGGAGTGGACGTATGAAATGTAATGAGACTCTGACTTAAGAAACCATGCAAAAATATTCTCTAAATATTCAATTCGATGAAGAGTGTTTCTACAAGGAGAGGTTTCTTTTCAACATCCATGCACTAACATTAAAATATCATAGTTCAACTTTAAAGATTCAAACTTCTATCTAGCTCTTCTTAACAGTCTATGAACTGAAATTTTCAGAATTAACTCAGCTAGATGCAAAAAAACTCAATTTTTTTTTTCTTCTCTAAAAAGTAAATGCTTTTGACACTAAATTTTCAAACAAGAGCAAACAAACAGAAATGCCAGCTTATTAAACAAGCATAGGGATTCAGTCAAGGAGAGATACTGACGGCCAAAAAACTCTGCAATCAAAACACAATCACAGGGGTGAAAAACAATTTTTTGCTGAGTAACGCATTGTCTCTAAGTAAAGACAACGTTAATCCAGAGACTAACACACTGTATTTAAGCAGAGCCTGCGTTATAACGCACTGGAAAACTGATAGATGTAGCGTTAGCCAGGGTAAAGTTCTTCAGATGGTCAAACAGAAACATGATTGAACTCTGTGAGCTTTTGAAATGTCTACTGGGCATAAATACTGGTCAGAAGGGTCTATGAACAGAGGAAAGAAGAAAGGATGAAAGAAATAGTTCGGAAACTATGGGGAATTCCCCAGTGGAGTTTCCAATTCTGCTATAGAGTAAAATTCTTGGGTTGTTGGTTATCGAATATCCCTCTCAGGGCTTTCCGGTGCCCGAGGTAGACAATAAGATTAGCTGTATAGTTCAAAAAGAATGCATATACATGTTCATATCAACTTAAAACAACTTGATGGAATAAGATGGAATATTACCTCTTTAATGATCTTGGATTCTTTTGGAGAGCATTGAAAAACGAAGCAGAGATCCTTCTTCACCAGATCCAAATATCAACCCTGCAATCAGTCGAAGCACCCA